>JAQGBJ010000900.1:0-29811 GCA_034698345.1 Sphaeridia pumilis | reverse complement strand
GAATTTCCAGCAGAGCGCCCACTCCAGGGCGGTAGCGAGGATTCTTCATGATACCTCCGGGCCCGGGTCTGGCCTCTATGTATCTTTCAGATTCGGAAATCAACTGCTTTCCAGGCATCATCCCACCGGTTCCGGTAGACTTGCGTACAGCTTTGGTGGCCAACTGCTTCCGTACGGCCATCGTAGCTACTCTAGTAGATTTCCGGACCGTTTGGGTTTGCTTGGTACGCGACATGACGATAACTTTAGAATCGAGGTTCTCGTTCGATCGACAATCACTTTGACAAGTTGACACAATTACACAATGGCAGGTAACAATGAAATGACAAAGAACTGGGAAAAGACTAGTTTATAAAGCTCCAGCAGGAATACTTGAGGTCACTGGAGAACTATATGTACATGTATGAATATATATTTTATTCGTTTGAAATCAACTACTGGCAGCGTCAATGAAGCATTCTTGAAGCTGAAATATATTATATGTACATGTACTTAAACTACGTACTGGTAGATCGTCCAAGGAAGATGTGCTCTATGGCGGGGCGCGATTTTCAAAGCTTTAGTAAACATATTGTATGTACATACATAAATATTCATTTGATGTTGATTCACAATTTTTTAGGATTGGAAATACCGGATATTATCTTGGTTTCGTGATAAACGCGGTTTATGGTATATTAATCTTCAACGTCGGTGGTTTCGATTAATACCAACACATGAATAGCCTATGGTAGCTGGAAATTTCCGTATACTCACTGCCTGTCAGCTTGTGTTTTTAGTTTCATCATTCCTGTTGCACGAGTCAAATAGGAATCAAAAATCAAAATTTGAGATCGTTTTAACAATCGCGTACAGCAGTTTGATAGCCTTTGCAAAGGAGAGCTACGTTAGAGTTAGAGCCATTAATTAATGGATCCATCTACGTTTCCCATGTGATCGGGCTTTTCATGAACAAGTTTTTCTACAGTAATGGCTGAGACAAGTGGGATCAGCCGGGTAGCCTGTCACCGGTATGGTCAAACTATCGTTACCCTTTTGATCGTTACAGCCTTCACGGGCAGAATTTATGGTGCTGACCAAGTCAAAGAAGACCAACCTGCACGGGTAGAAGCATGTTCTCAAGATTTGTCACAATTTGGCCTTTGCCGAAAACTAAGTTCATCAAAAATGACCATGTTAGATGTTCTGGAGTGTGTCCTGGATAGCAAGGTGAATACGCGTGTAGTTTCCGACTGATTCTTGATGCCTGCATTTACCTGCTATTACATTTTAATTTGTTTCTTGATTCGTTCAGGATACGGCGGCGGATGATCTCTCAGACGCGTGTAACCACGTAAGTCATTCTTAGCAATAATTTGCAGTTTCTTGTGTGCAATCTTTTGATGTGGAATCTAAATTTTTTAGGAAATATGGCGTTACCGCAAAAAGTTGACAGGAACAAAGGAACTACTTACTTTGGTACCCTCGACCTGTGCTAAGGAATTGACGAAGATCGAGTCCACCAAGTGCTCATTGGCTGATCACGCTAGTTTTATGAGTTGTGTGATTGAAAACAAGGAGTATATCAAGCAAGTACCTCAGTTCGGAATGACGCTGGGTAAAATTGTGAAATTTCATAGCATAACTGAATCTTTTTGCATTGCAGGGCTGAAGAGTGTCAAAACTTTGTTACTAGAGTAGAAAAAGTTATCCTTGGAGACTACGAGCTGGTGCAGCATTTTGTAGAAAAATGTGAGAGTGACATCGAGCGACACAAATGTGGCAGAAATGAGCAGACAGCCGCGAACTTGAAGGTCAGATTTTGATATATTGTACATAGTGCTAGTGCTACTGCATTGCACTATTGCACTAGGTTCTTGAAATTTTGGCTAATGGCCCTGAATGAACTTACAGCTTCCTCATACACAAGGTCATACAATTGGATGCCTGTCACAGTACGTACAGAATCTTACCGACGATTGTGCTCGGGAAATACTTAGGGTTGCGGAGCTTCAAGTTGAAGACTTTCATTTGGACCGTGCATTATACTTTGCTTGCAGAGACGATCGTGAATTGTAAGTCTGAACTTGGCAAGTTTGCATAAACTCGACTGATTCCAGTAGATTGCAACTTTATGTTTGTCCTCAGCTTCTGCGGAGCAGTTAATGCTGGGCATGGTCGAGTATACAAATGCTTAGTGAAGCATATGGAAGATAACAAGATGGGCGACAGCTGTAGGGAACAAATTCAGCGAAGGCAGCGTTTGGGCTGGCAGGACTATAAAGCAAGCGGGCTTGTAATCTCCTGTAAATCTGAAATCCGGAGGAACAAGTAAGATCACATAGTGTACATATTGCAATTGTGGTAACATGGCACATAGAATCCAGTATAATTGTCAGAAACTTTGCGTAACAGGTGTAGGAGAGAGGCTTCCTCAAATGATAAAAGCATCCGTCTATCACAAATATTACTATGTCTTGAGAACGCTGTTCATGGGGGCCAAGAACTGAATAGTGAATGTAAGAAAGAACTGAGGCAACATCGACGGACTCTAATGGAAGATTTTCGAATCACGCCAGAGTTGCTCAGCGCCTGTGACAAAGAATATCAGAATAATTGCGCTAATTCTGTGGACACTCAAAATTCGGTTCATTGCCTAATGGCTTTGGCGCAAAAGCGGAGTCGAAAACCAGCTTTAAGTTCCAATTGCAGAGCAAAGGTACATCAGAGCGAGCGTACTATCCCAAAAACATTATTGTTAGCCGCCTTTGTTTGATTTCCGGTATCGTATTCCACAGCTTGAAGACTTCCTAAAAGTTACTGATGTAGCAGAAGATTGGAGTGTAGACCCTGTGCTTCACCAAAACTGTTTATCAACAGCGGAAAAGAGTCAGTGTGCCAGTTTACCTCATAACCAAGTGTTGGACTGCCTGATGAACCTGTTAACGGATGACCTAGGAGACGATGCCACCGGGATGAAGGTTCTTGATGAAGCGTGTGAAGCAACACTTTTGCAGATTCAGTACTTTGTGTCAAGGCAATTTCCCATGGACTCAGTATTGTTTGATGCATGTAAAGCTGATGCGAAAGAAACATGCGGGGCAGATGCTGACTGGTCTCCAAATCCTGATTTACAGCTTCCCAACAAAGGCCCTCTAATAATGTCGTGTCTGTTTCGAAATATATTTCACGCCGGGAAAACTAGTCAGGTAAAATTTAGCACATTTATCATAGTTTCATTATTTATCTGATTTCGAAAACATATATTGTTATATGATTGTCTTGCAGGTCAGTGTACGTTGTGCCGAGAAAGTTCGCGAGTCCATGAGAAGACGTGCTTTGTCTGTCAGTTTGATGCCCGAACTAGAGGACGCTTGTTTACCGTATTTGGCAGAATTGTGCGTTGACAAAAACAAGCCCGGGGAAGAACTTTCTTGTTTGCAAGAACATTTCGAAGATTTGAAAGGCAACTGCAGGGTAGCAGTAGGAAATTACACTGAGGTAAAACAATCATGTCGAAACATAGTGTACCGGAAAGCATCCATTGAACATTTGTTTCGGATTATGTAGGTGGAGATGCGTAATCCAACAATCAACCCATTTATATACAAGTATTGCCGGGATGCACTTGTGAATGACTGCATGGAAGATGATTCAAGCGAAACAGACGTTATGGATTGTCTCATAGAGAAAAAACTAAATATTCGCAACAAAAAGTGCAGGGCTGCAATTGAGCATATGCAAGTAGTTCGAGTGAAGCATTACGACTTCACACCCAAATTCAAGGCTCAGTGCTTGGGACCTGTTATGCGTTGGTGCAAAACCGAACGAATGACAACTTCAAGCGTAAGACTTCACGTTTAGCTACTCTATATACGCTTCATAAACTGTAGCTGACTTTTTTAATCTGTAGCTTGTAGCCTGCGTCAGCGAACACATCCGAAATGACACAATCAATGAGTCTCCTCATCGAATTTCCAAAGGATGCCGAAAGCAAGTTAGAAATTTGATATATTCTAAACTTCAGTTAGAAACAGGACGTTTGGATCCGCACTCCATGTACAATATGTGCAGGTGAGCTTACTTGAAATTTCCATAATTCGTGCTTGTGAACAAGTCTTGTAAACAGAAAGCTTACATTCATCCAGGGAGAGTATAAGAAATTTGTGCGCCGGAATTAAAAAGGGTGGAGGACGAATTTACGGATGTCTTACCAGCTTGTCCAATCGAGACATCATCCAGAAGGAGGATCCATCCTGCTATAAAGCGCTTCTTAGGCTCCAGCAGGATGTTAACACGCACGGGAATGTTGATCTGAATCTGCAGTCAGTTTGTGCATCAGAACTTGGGACATATTGCACACAACCACTACAGGAAGATGATTTTACTTGTTTGATCTTGAACTTGCAACATGAACCTAAGGTACGTGACTCGGGTTGATGTCATTTCATGCACCGAATTAGTTGGTGTTCTAACGACGATTCTTACATTTTAGAAATTCAGCGAAGCGTGTAAAAATGCCTTGCGGGTCCGCGAAATTGAAAGAAACACCGATGCTAGACTGAACCCTCAGCTGAAAAAAGCTTGTGATGTTGACATTGAAAGTTATTGCCATGATGTGACTTACGGAGAAGGGCACATTCTTCAATGCCTGAAAAAGCACCTTGCTGGTAAACATGGTCAGAATTTGACGGAGAGCTGCAAAGATCATGTGATGTTTGTGCTGGAAGAAGCAGCACAAGTAGACGTCAAAATCGATAGTGCCCTTTACATCGCATGCAAGGAGGATGTAAGTACCTTCAAATGAAATCTTTAGATTTCAACCTCTTTACCAATCAATCCCACAATGATTCACAGATTCCTAGCTGTCGCGATGTACCAGTGGGAGATAAACCTGACCAAGGAGCAGTTGAGGATTGCCTAAAGCGTCTGTTTATGGAGAATAAACTGAAGCTTGACAGCTGTAAGAGCCAGGTTAAAGAAATCATTCAAGCCACTTTGGTTGACATTCATGTCGATCCAGTACTAAATCACGCTTGTGCTATGGACCTGATAAAACTGTGTGCTGATGTTGACCCTGGAGAAAGCAGAAGTATGCCATTATTTATTACTTTTAATGACTTCATTGTCTACAACATGTTTCTTTCTTTGTTGCCAGAAATCAATTGCTTGCTCGAGATGCTGGAAGATGACAAGAAGAGGAGTACCAAGCGAATCAGTACCAAATGCAGTTCAGTTCTATCCACCAGAGCCGAAATGTTTCAGCAAGTTGAAATTGCACAACTCGATTCACTGCAGGATCTTTATCATCATGTGCGAAATTCAAAACACCGAAATTATTTTCTTATTATTGCAGTTAGCTTAGTTGGCTGCATTTTCATTTTCGGTCTATTCTGCGGTAGATCTACAAGAAAGCAGTCGTTGAAGGATAAATGATGTAATATTCACATAAGTACCTCATTTTATTACGATAAGTGACTGAGTTCTTAAATTAAAGAAAAGAGTAGGTCAACAACACCTACGTCAGTTAACAAAAAGAAACCTGCTTAATGATTCCAGCTATTCGATTCATCAGGAACATCATTCGATGACATTGTTTTGATAAGTTTCAACCACATTTCGTCAACTGAACAAAAAACGGGAGAATGTCGTGGACTCAAATAAAGAATGACGCTAAATGAGAAATCCTGAGCAAAGTTGATTGTTATTCTCAGTTTCTATAATCCTTAAATGCTTCTAAACGGTAATTGACCGCAGTTAAAGGTCCTTTCGATGAATTCTAGAGCTTCCTGAACATTTTCCCCGGCCTCGGGGTATAGAAGTCGTACCCGACACTATCGCGTATCGGTTTATTCGCAACGTTCGGCTTTGCAACGTGGGAGGGATTTTACGAATTCGTCACAAGTCAACATAGTATACTACTGTACTGTACTGCATGTAATTTTATGGGCGAATCAAAATGCAGAACATTGTTTTGCGAATGTGATAATTAGTTTCGTAAAAGCTTGTTTGTTTTTCTTGCGGTGCTTAAAGTCTCGTCCATACCTTTAATTCATTTTGAACACTTTCTTCATTCTTGAACATCCTGAATTCACCAATTAAATAATTTTTTATCTGTGTACAATACGACCGTACAAAATTGAAATAGCCTTTCCGGCTAGGAATCGAATTGGTAAGTAAAAACTGCTAAAGCCACTTAACAGGAGACATGGAAGCAACGTAGAGTAACTTTTAAAATGTCATATGTCAAAGTAGAAATCTGTATATACTATTTACTATAAACCCAATGCTATCAAGATTATCATCAGACTTAATCTTGTAATTAGCGGACGGCTATCTGCAGGCTTGTCAGATTTGTCCATCCAGCAACTCTTGGAGTGTTTTGATCTAATACATCATGTAACAAAAGTTCTGAAGCTATATTAAAACTATCTTGAAGAATGCAGTAACCGGATAGAATCGGAATGAGGCAAGAAGTAGACATACAGACAACAACTTACAACTTACTTAGTACATAGTAGTTAATATGTTAGTGCTTTGTAGATAAGACTGAAGCTTTTTGAACACATGCCAAAGTATCCTTTAATATCCATCAAAAATGGTAATCGTTTGCTTTACATGGCTTTTATTCCATATTCTGTCTTGTTGGGGTTGCAGATGTTGAACAGTTGAACCTGGACTTTCGTTCCTCAGCTGACTAAAAGGCAAATCGAGGGTCTCTGATTTATGCTGCTGCTTGAATCATTCATTCTGACGTTGAACGTGCTAGAACTGCTAGAAGAAGTTCGCCGTAGCAGGGTAGCTACTTTTTGACAGTAAACGTCAAAACGAAACTGTACCTTCTATCACCTGTGCTGCGTAATAGTTGATCTTGAACAATTTATAAATAACTGCGATTCAGCAAGGTAAGCCTCGCATCAAAGCCTAGTTTGTAGTTACATCAACCTTGTGTACCAACACCCTACTATAATAATAGTGATTGTCTGTTTACGATTTTTCTAGCTTTCAAAGTATATTCTGTGAACATGCATGAAGACTGACTTCTACCTTGCTTCTCTGGGGCTATCGATCGTAATGGTGCAGTGATTCAGTGATTCGAACGGGTTCTGTGTGTGGCTTGTTGCCTAATTCAACCAGTGTTGCCTTCATCTATCAAAATGGACCTGAATTTTGACGAATTGGGCCTCGTCAAGTGGTCCCAGATGGATTTGAACGATGTGGAGCTCAATTGGAAAGCTTATACGACGAAGAATTACAAAACTCCGCCATTCTCCATTGACCCTGTGATCAACAGCCGAATCGCTTTATGGTGAGTAGAAAGGCTGAGTTTAGGGGCTTTTCAAGAACGCTATGATTGAAGTTTATTGTACATTATATTGGAATGAAATATGTGGTTCATGCTCATAGGTTTGGAAACCCAATGTCGCTCTGTGTTGACGGTATTGTGGCTACGACTAATGAAACTTTGTCCGAAATGTCCCCGGATGTTCTCAGAAGGACTGGAGATGGCTATCTGATTACTGCAAGAGATCAGATTCAGTCCATCAGAACCGGAGAAGCAAAAATTTCTCCACCACATCATAGCCTGCCTTGTCGTCATTTGCTGCTAACTGTTAGTCCTCGTTATTCTGAAAAATACAAGACTGCAGCAGAAACGGCTCTCTTCAGCTGTTATAATTGTGTATTAGAGGTGAGTTGTTAGAGTTTCAGCATACTTGATGGGTACCGGCATGAACCCGGAATTCGTCAGTTGGAATGCATTGGCAAGACATTGTAATGCAGTCCGATCGCTATGCATACGGGACTAAAATACAAAAGACTTACTTATCGTTGCAGAAAGCTAGCGAAAGAAGTATGGAAATTGTGGCTATACCACCGTTGCATCTATCGGGGAAAACAGTGTTTCCCAATGAACTGGGTGCCAATATAGCTCTACGTACTGCACGGAGGTTTCTGGAGAAGGGCTATACGCAACCGCAGCTCATCGTTCTCTGCGTACCAGATCCTTTGCTATATCGGTAAGTAGGAAGAAATTGATTTTCTCCGGGTAACTCAAGAGTAGGCTGGGAATGGCAAGATTCAGTTGCGTGCATGCTGTCCCACATTCTCAATCTAGCAAATTGTTCCTTCTAACATTTACGGCTAAACGTTTGTTTAGACAGCTCTTTCAAGTCAGGTGACCGCTCGTAAATAAATTGCATGTTTGGTTTGTAGTGAGTCAGGGTCGAATATACAGTAATTGTAAATCCGCGTTTCTGTTACTTGCCGTGAGTAAATAATGTTCAGTTACGGAATTTGTTTTCTCTTACAGGCTGTACCAGTCATTAATGGTTGGATATTTTCCTCGTGAACAAGCTCATGAAGATTACGCCTGCATCCGTCTTCCTCAAGAAATTGGCGATGCCGAGGGTGCGCCGTGGTTGCCCGATCGGAGAATCCGAATTTTTTCAAATCCTGCCGAAAATCCTGACAATTTAGAAGACAACGACAACATTATTTTTGACGACATGAACCGAGATTTTGTGAAAATGCAAGATGATTTTGACAAAGAACGCCTGCTGAATGATGGAGAACGCCGTCGACGTAACTTGACCACCATGAATGACCAAGAGCGACACATCGCTATTGAAATCGAAGCAAAAGAAAGGTCAGTTTGTAAACAAATTAGTTTCTTGAGTATTTGCTTACGTGTTAGTTGTCGTTTCCACCTCGGCACTCAATCCTAAAGTGATGAAAAACGTCACTTTTGCCGCTAATATCAGTAGAGGAACAGTTGACCAGAGCAAACTAGGGAATCTCCATCGTAGTTAGAAGCTCTCAATTGTCAGATATCTTAGGTGTATTGATGAAGGCGTAGAAGCGGCAGCAGCAATTGAAAAGTTGTCTTGCTATCGCAGATCATTAGTTACTGTCGGCTACACTGTCATATTGACATTCGCGTGATAAACCTGAATTCAGTTTTACACCTGTGGGGTGATCCAAGTTTTCTAATTTCCTGCACAAATAGCCAGTTTCAGGTATTAGTCACGTCCGTAAAGTTGAGTTGTCACCTCTAGCAGCACATTTGACTATTTGACCGCACTAAAAGTACATATCGAAAGTTTAAAGATTCTTTAGATGACTGCATAAGAAATGAGTGTTTTAGTTATCATGTGCCCAATGAAGTATGCAGTTTTACAACAGACAGACCTATGTATCTGTGAGGAAGCCGTGTATCTCATTTAGATGTTATTGTTTTCTTAATGAGACAATGGAAAGCTTGGGTTTGAATCCTGAAAAGGTATATATGCATTATTTTTTTAGCCTGGCAAATGCCAAATGACAACACCCCAGGTTTAGCTTAAGAGTGCGAGTTGTGAATTGCTAGTAAGCTTCATTTCTGATAGTGATGTGACAAATGCTACTAATCGATTTGAGATAATTCGTGCTCGATTGATAGTTCTACTCAGTGAAGGGACGATCCACCTTAAATTAGCAAGTGGCTGTTGCGTTATGAAAAATCGAGGTTTAGTTTGCATGGAGAAATGGCTCATTGCACCATAGAGATAGAGTAAGACCGTTAGATCCATGGTTTGGTGGGACTGAAGGGCTGATCAGTGTTTTGTGAATTAGCAGCATTATTGAATAGCTGATAATAACTGTGAAAAACTAAAACAATTTTTTATTTCCACAGACATGAGCGGATACTGCGTCGTGCTAGATCTGAAGATCTAACTAGCATTGCCAAGACTGGTTGCCTTTATCGAAGCGGTCAAGATCGTCTAGGACGTCAAGTGATCGTAGTTGTAGGGAAATGGTTTCGTCCAGACGATATGGATTTGGACAAAGCGTTTCTGTATCTGGTTAAGCTGTTAGACGAGATCAATGGGGAATACACGGTTGTCTACTTCCATTCACTCACTGGTCCAGAAAACAGACCATCGTTCAAATGGATGAGAGCGGTGTACGACAACATGGAATATCGATTCAAGAAGAACCTCAAGTCATTCATCATTATCCATCCAACAATGTGGACCCGGGTATGTTGCTGCTTCTGTCTATCTTCATGAACACTGTCAATTTATTCGGAAACATACATACTCTAATAATATGCATTGGTAATTTATCCGTAGGTGCTAACATGGTGGTTCACGACATTCATGGCACCAGCAATGAAATCTAAAGTGCATAGTATGGCCGGTCTTCAAGAACTGTATGCTGTGATAGACCCCAATCAACTCCAGATTCCCGCATTTATAACTGAGCACGACATAACCTTGTACGGGTTCGGAGCTGTTGCAATCTCGCACAATCATTCGTTGGCTGGAACGCCGACTACACCTATCAAATAAGAAAGTCTCCCGTCGAATTTAAGAGCGAACGTTGAAGAAAGCCATCGAGCAGTTCGTATGTACGTGGGGCTCTGGTCCTTTTGGGTCACCCAGAACTTGTTCTAGTGTCAATCTCTTGTCCAATGGAAGCTCAAGGATACATTTTAGTACTTTTAACAATGAACTTGAATAATGTTTTTAGCTAGACTTTTGGCTGTTAGGAGGTTTTGACTATGTTCTAAGGGTTGTGTAAGCATGTACTTGAAATGTTACCGGGTCTCTCCAACTTAGAGGTGCTATTTTGTTCTGTTATATGAAACAAACATGTGCAATCACTAATTGTAAATGAATCTTGTTTTTTGCAATGTCAGAGTCCTGTCCTAAGGATCGTTAATATCCACGCAATTTCAGCCGTACCGAATCCATGTTGAGCAACGAACTTGACTAAAGGGTAATATTGTAGTTTTAAGACTTTACTTCCTGGTGGTAAATAAGTTACAAGTTTTCAGTTCCTATCAGACGGAGGATATTAAGGTGGTAGTATTATAGAAAATTTGAGTGAATAATAAAACTAACTCGAATTGTACTATGTACTTGATGTCCATTTATGTTTCCCGGTTTCCCGTTGACAAAAATTAATCGAAATGTTGATATTCTCCCAACTTTTAGATTATATTGTTTTTTCTGTAGGTTTTTGGTCCCACTGCAATTGAGCATTCCTAGTGATGGCGTTGGCACTCTTTTTGCCTTGTGTCGACCTATTTGCTCGCCCATTGCCATCTTAATGTCGTTTTAGATCTTGAGACAATGGTTAGACCTTGTATTAAGAATTTTCAAAACTGTACGAAATTTTTTATGCACTCTAACGTTTTATTCAAAAGACTTCAACAGTAACAGGAAATTAGAAAACAATCAAAGAACTTTTTGCAGTTCGATATCAATGAGGTTGTGAGTAGAAGTGGATCGTTTCAGTCAAGGCCTCCATCTTATTCGTGGTGGAGTCCCTTGGGGTGGTGAGCCCATCCGTGGTTGTGGACTGAAGCTCTGAATCCGTGATGTGGGTCAGCGACGTAGTTGACAGTGCGGAAAACGCCATCGGGTTGCAAAAGAGTGTAGCTTCCACGGGTCCAGCCGCCATTGCGAACTTCTTGGGCACTCTTGATGTCTCCGGTATGGGCGTCCTTCACTCCGTATTGGTAGCCATACTTTGGCTCATGCTATATATAAATAAGACAAAGCCGATTAGCTCATTTTCACAAACATTCTACTGATACTGATAACCCTTGAACCGAAATCTTACGTAATAGTCCTTTCCCCATCCGTGTCCGTGTCCATGTTCAGAATGGATTGCCATGGTGGCAACGACGCCGGAAACGAGGATAATAGCGGCAATAGCTCCCTTCTGTAGAATCAATTTTGCTTTGTTAAAATTCTTGAATTTCTTGAAATATGTTTCAATCTTTGAATTACCATTTTGGGTTTCTTTGGGTAGTTGCTTCTTCAGTTTAATTGTTGCTGTTGGCTGTTTGAGGAATGTTGGAAGACTGATGCTGTTACCAAAACTGGCTCTTCTTTTTATACTGATTCCTGACTAAAGCCTTTGTGGATGAGACGTTTAAACCCGTTGAGGTATTTTCTCTATTGGTCATTACTTCAAAATGCCTTTAAATGAGTTCATGTATTTCAACGTTTCCTTTGATATCATTCCGTATCGTGCCCCATCTCCAGTTTGATTGTTATAAACAGCTCAAACTTCCTCCGTTAACATGTTTATGGTTTTCAGGTTCGCAAGTTCTCGGGTGAGGCGTTCATCTGCGAGACTATCGCCCTGTTTGCCACTTTTACACCTCAGTCAATCTCTGCATTCTCAGATGGGCTGCAGCCAATGTACCTCAGAGGTTCAGGAAGTTATTTCTTCAAAAGAGAAAACAAACTCATACAGTTTCACGCCATCGGTTTAATAGCTCTAAAAACCCAGTAACTGAAGCACAAATGCCACTGCAGGCATAATCAGTCGTACACTATATTATGTGTTTCATAAATATAATCATGGTGATCATGATCATGATCGTCGTCATGATCATCATGAGAAGTTGGTGGTGGTGGGCTTGGTGGCGCCGAAGTCGTCGTCGTCGGCAGTGGCAACTTCCTCAATGGCCGGTACGGATGGGCCAAGGGTCGCATTGGAGTCTTCAGAACGATCGATTTGGGAGCTGGGACCACTGGGTAGGCCACATGAGATGTCGTTCCATGAACTGGATGGTGAGAGTAGCCCTTGTTGGTGACAGTCGCTTGGAATCCATTCCATGGGTCTGCAACGTAGTTGACAGTTCTCATAATCCCGTCAGGTTGCAGGACCGAATAACTGCCCTTGGTCACCCCTCCGACACGGGATTCATGGGCACTTTTAATGTCACCAGTATAGTCGTCGTGGACTCCGTAAGAATATTCGTACTTTGGTGGTGCCTGCAAAAATTTAAAATCACATGCGTGAAGTATCTCCTACTTGATCAAATTCTTCAAGGTACTCAACTTTATCCCTGAGAATCACGTAAAAACTTACATAGTAGCTGACTGCAGGCTTGTACTCGTGGTAATGGCTTCCCGGAACAGAGAAAGCTAATGGCGCTAGTCCAAGAAGTACCAAGGCTGCTAGTTTCTGCAAAACCAAATCTCAATTTCAACCAACTTTTCAAACGTTGTCGTTGTGTCACCACACCAGCATTCAGCGTCTTCTTACCACTTTTTCGGCCATTTCAGACAATTTTCAAAAATACAAGGTTTCAAGTGAGGCTGATAACAGGAAATGATACGAATTTGCCAGAAACAAGACTTTTTATAACAACATTTGGCAGCGTCGCAATTGCAGGTGAGATTTTTAATTACCTTTGCCCAATCGCCAGCAACCGCCGAATTGTGTTCCTGGTTGAGACGTTAAGCTGCAGAAAGTCATCTAACGAGCGGATATAGAGTTCTATATGTGTAACAATGAAAATCTCATACAGATGAAGGAAGCAAAAATCAAGTTTCTTGCGAATTGTTGCGTTTGCGTTTCTCAACGTACGAAATTATGCATCTTGCGGTTTTTATTCCGCAACTAAGCTGTCAACTCTTCTCGTAATTACGGATGATGTATGCGGTCATATTCACTAATTAAATGCAACTTCGATGGTCCAAAGAGAACTCAGTCAGCTTTTAATGTGTCCTACACACTTTTTATATGCAGATATACTACACGCACTAGACAAAAATTTTGGTCCGATGCAAACTTGAAACTTTCCTCACTTTATTAGGCCAATAGTCAGATACAACCAGCTCTACGTATTTCCATCTGGCTGCAAGCGAAATCCTCGCACGAAATAGATGTTGAATATAAACTGAAGGTTTGTATGTGACATTCGCCAAAAGGGATGTCAGGTAGGGAAATGTTTCGACAGTTGGCGTAAAACTTTCACTTGTGTAATTATTGCATCTACAGCAAATGAAACGGTAGCCAAGTCGTGAACCTCCTGCATAGAACAGAAATCATCACCAACAGCGTAATCGCCATATTTGAGAAACCTTTCCAAGGATCCAAGAAGTCCGTCTCTTGTTGAATCTTGGTTATGCAAGGGACATCATTAAACGATTTGACTCTTGAAGAGAAAGCAAAAGTATGCCTTCTTGCCCATATTTCAAATGTCATTTTTAATGATAACAGTGTCTACATAAATTTATTAACTTTTTTTCCAGAAGTCACCTACTCGCTCGAGACGTCTACCCTTGTGATCGTGGTAGAGTGTTTAAAATTAAGATTCGATTACGATCTGAAATCAGGACTCTATTAAGGCTACGGTAAAAAAAACTATTCACTAAACAAAGCAGTATTAATGCTTCTTGTCATCTGATTCATTATCGCTATCATCACTAGATGTTGAGTCTGCATCCTCTTGCTTGGATTGGCGTCGTTCCTTCAACCACAAAAATTTCACCATTAGCCAAACCCGAGATCATTCATGATGCATTAATTTAATGAACGCTTACTGGAATATCATGTTCAAACTTGACGTTGTTCTTCAAAGCTTTAGTTTTTAGTCTTCGCAGCGAGCTTTGCGAATAATGGACCGGTTCAAGATTGCTTTCGAAAAAGTCCACCGCTTCTTGCACATTTTCTTTCACTGGAGAAAAACAAAGGGCGATGAGGTAAAATGCCGTTCAATCAAGCTGGACCGTTAATCGCAGTAGCAGCTGCATGAATGATTAAATTAATCTTACTCTTCAGGTCAATCCATAAACTTGCAACACTTCCTTTAAAGAATGGTGAAACTGAAGAGCTTCCGACTAGATTCCATAGCTTTTGTATGGTACCAAAATCTTCCTTTTCTCGTGCAACGGACAAGATTGACCCCATGTAAACTTTTTCAAGAGAGGAAAGCTGCGAAGGTATTAATTTCAGCGTCAGAGGATTTGATTTTACATACCTCTTTCATGAAACTGTTCCAGCAATAATGAACTGGTACTACCTACCTTTTCTGTCCAAATCTTCTGTGCCTTCTCGTCGTTACCCTTTTGGAAATGATGAGCCCAAACAGCCTGGTTCACAACGGATGCAAATTCATCTGACCTCTCAATCGCCGAAATTTCAGCTGAAAGAATTTTGTTTTAATGGGGTGAACAATGAGCATGAAAAACAATAAATGCTTACCATCTGCTAGCAAATCTTCGTGTGTTTCGAAAATTTTAGTCAATACAAACGGAGATAATTGTTCCTCTCCATTTTTGAAGCGGTTATAAATCTCAGGACCTCGTCCAGCAGTTAAATACGCAACCGCTATATGGTTATTCAGTCTCCCTTGCTGAGCTACACTCTGAAAATAAACGAAGGTTTATTATTCATCGAATCAATCAAATAATCAGAATATAATTAATATGACAGTCATAGGCTCAAAGTCCCTAAGACCACAGGCACGACGTAGATATTTACCTGTGGAAGTGTTTCGCGGTATTTTTCCAGCTTGTCGACTTCACCAGACTTTGACAAACAATCGAAAAATTTTCTAGTGACAGACGACAATGGGTATTTTCCGGCAGATAGTAGTTTATCCATCAACATTTCCGCGTTATCCAAACGTCCAGCATTAACAAGGCGATCAATCAGGTCTGACCAGTCACGGAAATTAATCAGTGCGAAATCGCTATGTAATGAAATCGTTAGCAATATTAGCTATAGTTTGTACATTTACATCAGCGGTAATGCACCCATAGACAATCCTCATGAGGAAATGTCTAGACAATTTTTGCATCATACCTCTGTGTAAGTTCAACAGCACCGTCCAAATCTCCTTTTCTGAGTAACCCCTTCAACTTTGACTTAGGAGTTTCGCTTTTTTCCGGTTCGACTTTCGCACGTAAAACTTTTTTAGCTGTCTTTTTTTCAGATTCCGGAGTGCTTTCAGATTTACCCGGCAGTACGAACGGCACAGGATGATTGTGGCGCTTCAGAAAGGTTGCTAGGTACTTCAAGAACTCTTCAGATGGTTGTACGCTGTCTTCTTGCATCGATGTCCACACACTCAGGGCTTTAGAAGGATCATCGGTTTTACCTACTCAGAAAATCAAATTTAGTAGGTTAGTTCTGAAAGGTCTCTCACTTCCGTAAGCAGTTCCAAAATCGTACATTGAGCTTTCAGTAGATACATGTAGAGGTTACTCCGGTCAACGTCAAAAATATCCTTCGTTACTTCAATCAACCGTTCCAGCTCTTGCACTCTGTCTTCATCAAGATATCTTTGACAGTTATACTCCAATTTCTGGTTTCGCGCTCGCAGTCCAGGAGTCTGTAAGAGGAACTAGTTAATCCTCTTGCTTTGTAACATTAACCGATTGCTAACCAGGAGACTTACGTCAAGGATCTTTTTCGCTTGGCGAACCTTTCCGCACTCCAAGAATGCGAAGACAAGATCGTATAAGCTATTAACTTCCCCGTGAACCTTCGTGCTCAAATCCAGTACTTGCTGCAAACGCTCGGCGTCCTCTGATTTAATAAGAAGCGTAAAAAGCTCCTGCTTGCATGGTGTTACTTTGTATTTCTCGACAGCATTCGCGTATTCTGCCAAGGCTCCTTCAAGGTCATCTCTGTAATGTTTTTTAAATATACGATTTAGTTCATTTTGTGAATCAGTGAATGCATCAGGAGACTTTTTGAAGCCCAAATTACCTTTTCAAATGAGCGTGTACAAGAGCACCATAAACAAATTGGCTCGGAGCTGCAAGCCCCAAGCGAAATATTATCTCCGCAATTTCTCTTCCATGTTCAATGCCTCCCTTCTCACAAGATTCTGTAATGAGTTTGAATGCCCAGTGATTGCTGATGAATATTGAATGGTTCCTGTCTGTAATCCTTGGATGTTCAAGCACTTTCTTAACCCCTTAAATAAACAAATGGATGGATAGAAGATCAGTGAGATATTTCTGAGGATCATAAACATCTAGACGCTGTAAGAAAGCACAAGCACTTACTGTCATTCTGACCATTTTTGGCAACCAAATTGGCATATTTCAGTATCTTAGTGTCATCTAAAGCATACTCCAATTCGGTTTGAACTAAAAGATTATACGCTTCATCAGCCTTCTCCAAGTTGTCAATGGTGCAGTAGAAATCAAGCAGATTCCGGTACAGAAATGAGCCGAACACAAATCCAGATTCCTCCATTTCCTGTAATGAACATTTTACAATTATAACCTGCTGGAAACTGCGGTCGTCACAATCCAAGTATTTCACCTTTCTTAATTTTTCAACCTTGGTGACATCCTTCTCTGAACAATACTTAATAAGGAGGGATTTCTGTATTCCCTTCACACTTCGCCCGGTCTTTTCTGCCGCCTTCAGCATGTCTTCAAGTTCTTCCACTGTTCGGTCTTCATTGTATTCCTTTCTCATTTCTGTCAGAATGTCGACCCTCTTTGTCAAATCAGGCGAGACAAGCTTCGTAATCAGTTCATTCACTTCCGGAGTCATGGTTTCTCCGATGGTACTGCTTAAAAGCTCTGCTGCACTGTTCGATAAGCCCACACCACCTTGGTGCAATTCCTGAATTGAAAAAGCCACCATTAAAATATTTCAGCCAAGACAAATACAGGCTATCGGAACCTCCGCGGTGGAGGCTTCATCCGAGACTCACTTCAAGGAGTAATTTAAGCGCAGAATGCTGTCCGTTGAACGATTCAGCGAATTCTTGCACAAATGACCCAACAGCTTCTCTTGTTGCCTCGGAATCGTCTCCACTAGTAATCGCATAAAACAGCACGATCAAATACTGGCTTGATTATTGTTACATTAGATTGAAGTTCACTTACCCTACACTGCTCAAAATTCGGACAACGTTTTTGAAATCTTGGCTTTTGAAACCAGCTTCAACTAAAGCTCGACGCACTGGTTGAGCCAATGAACGTAACCCGTATCTTACAGCTGTAATAGAACCACATGACATGTTGCTTTCTATACTGACTTGCTCCAGAATGTTTTGATGTAAATCTTACCGAATACTGCAGCGGCCTGCATCTCCTGCTTTGAGAGCAAATACTGGACAACGCCCGGTACCAAATACGGTAAAGGTATGTTGGCATAGACGCTCAAAGTTTCAATGATACCTTCAAGATTCTTCTTTCCCCGTGTCAGCACTCCCAGATTTGGGATGACATAATCTCGAAGAGTTTCTTGATTAGGGCTGACGTTTAGGTAAGTCATGTACTTCAGTCCGTCGTAAATGTCTGTTATGAAAAACGGCATGTATCGAAATTCTGACTATTCCAAACATTGCAAAAAGTTTCCCATACTACAGTATGAATGAAGTACCTTTCTCTGTTTTGGCGCGAGCAAAGAATGGCCAAAAGTAGTGTTGTCTTATAGGGTAACCAGTCTCTTTCAATGCTTCCAAAAGTTCAAAAGCAGTACTAAAAGCTTCTTCTTCTAGTGAAATTTCACAAGCTTTCACGAGTGCATACTTGTTCATGCCAGAGTCAGACATGGCTTTACAAAACTTGATAATGATTTCCGAAGACTGGAAAGAAAAAGTAATTAATTATGCGGCATAAAATTCCTAATCTAAAATTTTCTTCAAGCACCTTGTTCTTTTTTATCAATTGCCGAAGAAAGTACATGCCTGTCGGCTGTTGTTCATCCCGCCGGATTGCGATGGGTATTTCTTGCATGAGTCTAGAAACGAAATTTTCTGTACTGTCTCAATTCAAATGGAGCCATTCATACCATGAACATACCTGAATGCCAAATCTTCTTTGTCGATATTTACTAAACGCAATACAACATTTATGGATTCTTGTACAAATCCAGAGTGCTTGTGCAAGTAGGGCAGGACCTTTTGGGATCGACATCATGATTAAAACGACTTCGCCAACAGCAAAAACATGCATTAACATACATACCTCTTCCACAAGGTTATCGTGATTCTGGCTTGCTAGTGTGAAGATTAAGTTGAGATAGTCCCTGTCCACCAAAAATATTTCCTTCTCTCTGCATTCCTGGAGTTATAGTATATTATGGACATTAGAAGTCTGTAATCAGAAATTTAGCTAAACCATTATACAAGATTTCTACCTTGATTACTCGATGCACATTTTCCATGTCCCCATGCATAGCATATCCACAGACAAGCGCCGCATAAGTGTCATCGTTCGGCTCAAGTCCAGCCTGGGTCATCACTGTAATAATTGACTCAGCACTTTCCATGTCACTGGAGATACAAAATCAAGAGTTCAATAAGTTTCCGTCTTAGACTGAAAAATCTTCACAACAGTCGATTATTACTTGGCCTTAGCATGTCCATGCAGTAAAGAATTGAAGACAAATTCGTTTATGGGCATTTGCTTTTCTTTCATGTGCTGCAATATCGTCGAAGCTCCGTCAATATTCCCATCTTGGCAGTAACGAGCAATCAGTCGTTGGAACGTGACTCTATTCGGCTCAATACCCTTAGAGGTTAACTCTGCAAGGAACTCGGTTGGATCGAATTTATGGTTATTGTCCAAATACACTTTAAGCAGAGCGTTATAGTGACTGATGTCCACCGGAACATCTATAAACAATACAGATTAGCATTAAAATTTAGTTTTCAGCAAATCACTCAAAGCGTAGGTCACTTACTTAGGCTTTCCATTGTCTTCCAAACCTCCTGTACCAACTTTGTGCGGTTCTCTGGTGTCTCCGAAGGCACTAGATCTCCACAGCACCGGATGATCATCAGGCTCTGACTACTGGTCGCTTGCCCTATGGATTTTGAAGAATATAAGGGAAAAGTTCTGATTTGTATTCCCTAGAATCATTTGTCATTTCAAAAGTAAACTTACTCATGTGTCGTATGTCTCCCAGTATGTCTTCAATCTCTTGCCGATTGATTCTTCCCACTCTTCGAATCTCCTGGTCCATTTTTAACAGCGTTCTATCAACACCTTCAGGGTTCAAGCTTGTTTTTCTGCAAATACGAAACCAAACAATCATAATTTCAAACTTTCAGACCAATGGCACTAAAAATCGGGATCAGAGAACTTACAGGATTCCCGAACAACTGAAGTTCTTGTACAAGGGTTGGCGTGCAAATACTTGATTTCGCACAACGGCTCCCAGCCGAAGTGCTGATAAACACCGGAACATTTCCTCGTTCTTTTGTCCAGACGTTTATTTATTAAAGCTTCACAATACTAGAAAGAATTTCGTTTTTAATCTGATTAGTTTGCAGTCAAGCGCTGGTTCAACAATTGTGACCGGTGTCTGCTTCAAGTCACTTCGTCCAAATCTCATGTATAGTGCACTAAAATCAGATATGAAAAACCCAATCTTGCTGCATGAGTCAAAAAACTTAGAAGCACTTTGCGTTAAAATGACAACAATTCAATGTTTACGTTACCAACCACCGGTACAATCATAACCACGTGCGCGAAACTTTGTTAAAGGTTTTGAACTCGCTAGGTATGTACACAAGGGTTGCATTTGAATCAATGGCTGACAACAGAACAGACGAGCCCCCACAGTTCAAATGACTCCGCTCAAACCAAGGACATCTCGTTTCAAATTTCTTCCACCAGCTGTCTGACAGAGCAAGCGCCAAAAATTATCACACAACCTTCGTATGCACATTAGGAAAAACTTGTTTTTGCTTGAGAGTTAAAAGTAGAGTTTATTGTGCTCAAAAGTTACTGCTGCTCTTATGGCAGTCTCTTTCTGCCTTCAATGCGTGTGAGTTTTATCATAAGAACAACATTGCGCTAGAATAGTTTAGAAGCTGTTGTGCCGTCTAGCGACACGTTTCCGCACGCTCTTGATGCGAGCTATTTTGTTCTTGCTTCAATATTTTCGGACCTCCGAGTTGCCAGTACAATAGATAGACATCGGTGAATCCAAAATCTATTGTCCCGTGTATTGTGGTGAAGTAAATCCCTTGTCGTCGCTTCTGTACAGCAGTGGGACAGTCGGATATCTTAAACTAATTCCACGCTACTTAAGGCAATCAAAGCTGCATCGACATCGACTGTCACGTAACGAAAGTATGTAACCGAAACCGGGTTACGAAATATTAAAAGTTCATTTCCTGAAGCTGCACTCCATTCGTGGACTCTTGCAAACTACCCGTAAGTTGACCTTTGTTTATGTGTTTGTTGGCTTCTGCTGTCACTTGTCAAACCAACTGCTTTTGCCTTGATCATCATAATATAATACGACTACAATTAGAACTGAATTATGTGATTCAGTAGCCAGAAATTCAAAAAGCAAAAATCCTGGCTCATAAAGTTGCCGTTTAGCTTATGTTAAATCGGAGTAAAGTAACGAACAGAAAGCGACACCGGATGCACGCTAACCAAGAGTTCAAGATTCGAGTCGATATCTAGCATTTATAGATGTACAAAACTTTTCGGGCGTCAGTCAATATATGACGTACAGCAATAGGAAATAGATGAAAGCATTTTGTAAACACTTTAAAACCTCTTTGCTAAACATCGTTCCATCAGCTCGAGTAAATTTGTCATCACGAACACTGGCTTATGAACAAAGTTAGTAACGGTGGTTCTACGTCTTGTGCTGCGGTTCTACATATAGTGGCTACAGGTGGTTCCCAGTAGACGGTTCACATAAACGTTATTACAAGCGGCATTCGTAACACTTCATATAAATTATACGGTCATCAAATTCCTCATCAGGTAGAATATTCGTTCTAAAATAGGCTTGTTTGTAAACAAGAGCCTGGAACTAGGCTATTTAATCTTAAATTGTCAATACGAGGATCAGCTGGGCGCCACCGCCGCCAGTATTTTGTGATGATCTTTTGTAAGTTGTTTATATTGCGTAAATGGCTGCACTTTGTCCTTGTCGAGAATCTCATTGCAGCACAAGAGCGCTGCCGTATCAACTTCCATGTGATTGTTATTACCTTGAAGATTTTTTTGTATGCATTAGCGAAAACTTGCGCTGCTTGCCCTGAGCGAGCCATATGAGCAGCGCTGATATAATCCAATATTGAAAGAAGCTGTTTACTTTTAAGTTGCATTCTGTTGAATCGTGTAACTGTGCTTGCTTTATGAAATTATAAATGATTCAAGATAAGAGACGCTGCGCTCTTAATACTGGAACCACTAGACTTTATTAGGTTGAGGAAGTGGGTTCAGGAACTACATAAATGCATTATGACCATGCTTCCCACTAGGCTTTTCTTAGCTGATGTTTACAGCTCTATACGAATGCTAAGCTATGCTACTTCATAAATGGATCAATGTTCGATTAGCAGAGCACCCTTTGACCAGGAGGTCAAATCCGCTAGCTGTGAGACGACCTATTTTTGAAGCGGCAAAATGTTTGTCAGTCATGGGATGTATGAGCAGCTGATATATGTGTGCTGACCTTTTGAACAAATGCATATACTTTTTCATATGATTTGGGCAAAATTGTAGCTAACTTTTATGCATGAATCTGAGACAGCAAAGGTTTTTGAAACGTTGACTTTCTTGTTTCTTCTTTAGATCGTTCAGGATGGGGCACATTACGATGGCTAGGCTACTTAAGCCTAGTGGTACCTCACTCACCCTGCGTCATGCTGCTTTGATCAACAGTACCGGGAGAAGAGGATATGCAGAAAAATCCGGGGTGAAGGTTGAGTACAAGCCGATTAGAAGCGTCTTGGCAGCAAATCGAGGTACATTGTTACTTGAATCGTTATTCTTTATGTGCAAGTTCTAAGTATGAATTTACTCTACAGGAGAAATCGCTGTACGCGTCTTCCGGGCTTGTACCGAACTGGGAATCAGATCTGTCGCCATCTATTCGGAGCAGGATAAAATGCATATGCACCGGCAAAAGGCTGATGAATCGTACTTGATCGGCAAGGGACTTCCTCCTGTAGAAGCGTACTTGAATATCCCGGAAATCATCAAAATTGCAAAAGTAACTGATTGAATCTCATGATATGATGAGCATTGGATGGTGTGCAGATTAATTGATTCTATTTCTACGCATGACTACAGGACAATCAAGTTGATGCAATTCATCCGGGTTATGGGTTCCTGTCGGAACGATCAGATTTCGCCCAGGCTTGTGTAGATGCGGGCATCAGATTTATCGGACCATCTCCAGAAGTAGTTCGCCGCATGGGTGACAAAGTTGCTGCTAGGGAAGCTGCCATCGCTGCAGGTTAAACTAGCAAGCGCTCCTATTCCATCTATAAGAAATATTAAAATGGTAAAATAAATCGACGTTCGTTCTCCTTACAGGGGTCCCAGTTGTTCCAGGAACCCCAGGACCTATTACAACTCAAGACGAAGCAGTTCAGTTTGTGCAAGAGAACGGACTTCCAATAATTTTCAAAGCTGCTTATGGAGGTGGCGGCAGAGGAATGCGTGTCGTTCGGAAAATGGAGGTAATCACTGTGGTTGGAACTAATATTTTGAATTTTTACGCCAAGTACACCAAAAGATAATGATTTTCAGGATGTTGCCGAGATGTTCAAATTAGCCAGTTCGGAAGCTTTGGCGGCGTTTGGAAACGGTGCCATGTTCATCGAGAAGTTCATTGAAAAGCCAAGACATATTGAAGTACAATTATTGGGTACAATTCATGAGCTAAATTTTGTGTTGGCACGGCATAACAATGGGTGTTTCTGATTGATTGGCGTTTTGTACAGGTGACAAAGCTGGCAATGTCGTACATCTTTACGAAAGAGATTGCTCAGTTCAAAGAAGACATCAGAAGGTTGTTGAAATTGCTCCTGCACCAAATCTGGATCCAGCGGTAAGTTCCGCTTGGTTTTGAAATATATAAGTGTGTGCAAGATCTATATGCTAGCTGTATCCTGTTTAGACCCGCAAACGAATGACTGATGCTGCTGTTAAACTGGCTGAATATGTTGGTTACGAGAACGCTGGTACTTGCGAGTTTCTGCTAGACGCAGCTGGAAACTTCTACTTTATTGAAGTTAACGCCCGTTTGCAAGTAGAACATACTGTTACTGAAGAAGTTACAGGGTAAGTCTGTACAGCAAATGTAATCATGGCGTCACATAGGACAACGTTGTTCACGTATAATGATGCTTCCCTCTCATTCTAGCATTGATCTGGTGCAATCGCAAATCCGTATCGCTGAAGGGATGACGTTACCAGAGTTGAATCTCACGCAAGATCAAATTCGCCTAGACGGTTATTCTATTCAATGCCGAGTAACCACCGAGGACCCAGCTAAGAACTTCCAACCCGACACTGGCCGCATAGAAGTTTTCAGAAGTGGAGAAGGGATGGGAATTCGTTTGGATGGAGCAAGTGCATTTGCAGGAGCTGTCATTTCTCCTTACTATGATTCCCTACTTTGCAAAGTTATCAGTCATGCCAAAGATTTACCAGCCAGTACATCAAAGATCCATCGTGCTTTGAGAGAATTCAGAGTCCGGGGAGTCAAAACGAACATTCCCTTCATCCTAAATGTCCTAGAAAATGAAAAATTTGTAAACGGCACCTTGGACACGAACTTCATTGATGAACATCCGGAACTCTTCCAATTCAAACATACGCAAAACCGTGCCCAGAAGCTTCTGAATTACATTGCAACGGTATTAGTCAATGGTCCTCAAACTCCACTGGCCACTGGCATGATGCCGGCACAAGTTACTGCGTATCCGCCTACAATTCCTGATGCTCCTATCCCTAAAGGTTTCAAGAACATCTTGAAAGAACAAGGGCCGGAAGGATTCGCCAAGGCAGTTCGCTCTCACAAAGGCTTGTTGTTGATGGACACCACATTCCGAGATGCTCATCAATCTCTTCTAGCTACAAGAGTTCGCACTCACGATTTGGTGAAGGTCAGCCCCTGGTTATCCCATAAGATGAACGGTTTATACAGTAGCGAAAATTGGGGTGGAGCGACTTTTGATGTCAGTATGAGATTTCTGCACGAATGCCCATGGGACCGATTGCACCAGATGAGAGAAAAGATGCCGAACATCCCGTTTCAGATGTTACTTCGAGGTGCTAATGCTGTTGGTTACACTAACTACCCTGATAACGCTGTCTACAAGTTAGTGAAATATGAAAATATTTGGTTCAAGAAGTTCTAGCAGCTAATAGTTGAATTTTTACTTTAAGGTTCTGCGATCTTGCTGTTAAGTCTGGCATGGATATCTTCCGTGTGTTTGACTCTTTGAACTATCTACCCAATTTAATCCTTGGTATGGATGCAGCTGGGAAGGCAGGTGGTGTTGTCGAAGCGGCCATATCCTATTCAGGAGATATATCCAACCCTAACAAGACAAAGTACACTTTGAACTATTATCGTGATCTGGCTAGGGAGCTGGTGAAAGCTGGAACTCATGTGCTGTGCATTAAGGTACAAATTGTTTACTGTATATGCCATATGATACAGCTGCCCTCAATTTAAAATCATGTTCTTCACTGTCAGGACATGGCTGGCCTGTTGAAACCACAAAGTGCTCAGATGCTCATCAAAGCACTTCGCGATGACCACCCGGATGTCCCCATTCATATCCATACTCACGACACTTCTGGTTGCGGTGTGGCATCTATGTTGGAATGTGCCAGGGCTGGGGCTGACGTTGTGGATGTTGCCGTAGACTCTATGAGTGGCATGACATCTCAGCCTTCTATGGGAGCTATCGTAGCATCTCTGCAAGGTACCGAACATGACACCGGCTTCAATCTTGAAGATGTTTGTGAGTATTCTGCCTACTGGGAAGTTGCGAGGTATGCCAGACACGGTTCAATTCTCGATGTGTTTTGTCAATATGAAAATAATAATGGCATGTTTCAACATTACAGGCAACTTTACGCTCCATTCGAAGCTACCGCGACTATGAAATCAGGAAATGCTGATGTTTACATTAACGAAATTCCTGGTGGACAGTATACCAATTTGCAGTTCCAAGCTTTCTCATTGGGACTTGGGTCCCAGTTTGAGCAAGTCAAAAAAGCATACACTGACGCAAATCTGATTCTTGGAGATGTGATCAAGGTGAAAAAATTATGATCGAGAAATATCTATTCCAGTCAAGGTATTCTTGTGATTACAATATTTTGTTGTCTTACAGGTCACTCCTTCATCTAAAGTTGTTGGTGATCTCGCCCAATTCATGGTCCAGAATCAACTCACCCGTAAAGATGTCGAGGAAAAAGCAGGCGAACTCAACTTTCCCAAATCCGTTGTTGAGTTCCTGCAAGGAGCCATTGGCCAGCCTTACAAAGGTTTCCCAGAGCCTTTCAGGTCCAAGGTTTGTTACTCAGCAAATACTGGCTGCGTGTTGACTAATTTCAAAATGGCAAAAATAATGAAAACGTGTATCTCTGTACTTAATTCAAGGTGCTCAAAGACCTCCCCCGCATTGAAGGAAGACCTGGAGAGAGTCTACCTCCTTTCGACTTTGAAAAAACTAAAGCAGAACTCATCAAGAAATATGGCTCGCACATCCGAGATACTGACGTCATGTCGTATGCCATGTACCCTTCCGTTGCAACGGACTTTTTCCAGATTAGAGAAGATTTCGGCCCAGTTGACAAGCTGCCTACTCGTGTTTTCCTAACTGGACCAAAAGTTGGGGAAGAGTTTGAAGTTGAAATCGAGAAAGGAAAGAATTTGCACATTAAGGCTCTTGCTGTAGCTGCCGATCTTACGCCAAGTGGAACGCGAGAAGTTTTCTTCGAGATGAATGGCCAGTTGAGATCCGTCTTTATCCGAGACACTAAAGGATCTGAAAATTTGCGAATTCATCCCAAAGCTGATAAAAAGGATGAGGGTTCTGTTGGTGCTCCTATGCCCGGAAATGTCGTAGACATTCGGGTAAAGGAAGGAGATACCATTGAAAAGGGTAAGCCGCTAGTGGTTTTGTCGGCAATGAAAATGGAGACTCTTGTCCAAGCTCCATTCACTGGTGTTGTCAGTAAAATTGTTGTTCAGAAGGGATTGAAACTGGAAGGTGGAGATTTGCTTATTGAAATGCAAAAGTCAAAGTAGGTATATCTGTCAATCGACTTTCCCCTTATAGCTATCTAGTCTAGTGTACAATTTTTTATTCATGCGAAATCTTAACATACCTTGCGTACAAACCCTGTGATTTTTGCTCAAGTTACTTTGGAGCCTTACTCTTTTAAGGATATTTTCATTATTCTGGTGCTACTACATGTCTTTGGAATTTCCGACAATCATGTCATCTACATTCTATTTTAGCCCTAAGAAATACCGTATGATACCTATAGTCACAAGTAAAGCGAAAGCTTTCACGTCACCCAAGAACATATTGAAGGATATTAAGAATCATGTGCTACATTTAATCCTTTTTAATACTCGATATAATCCAACTCTCTAACTTCCGCAAATGTGTATATTATCTTCTCTATTGTTATTCATGTTCTTTTAGTAGATCCTTCACACTTTTATCGCCAAACCGTCATGTGAAATCGATATAAAAAACCAGTAGAGAGCAGTTCAAATAAATAACTTATCTGCAAATATTTTTCGCTTCATTACATAATATTGATGCTACATAAGCTTAAGAAGTCACAACATCAGTTGAAGGCGATAACAGAAAAATTGCTGAGGTGAAAGAGTTTCAACCCGCTTTTGCATTATTTCGCCGTTGTTGACATCATCCATCACATGACTGACTAATGAAAAGCTTCTTGTATACACTTCTTATAGCTTGAGATAGCTGAGGTCAAATATCACAGTAAAAAAGTTATTTACTTCAAAAGCCCACAGCGATAGCAGTGACAGAATAAGCGTCATACTTGAATCGGTTACATTCGGTAATCCCTTTTTTGTACCATTTCAATAAAGGTCGGGTCGGAATGTCTCTAAAGATATTCCGAACCATTGACACGTGCATAAAGTGAGCATTATTTTGATACATTAAGATTCGCTATAGGGTTGCCAACAAGTTCTTTCAAGCAACGTATCATAAGTCCAAAGCAATCTTGCTGTAGACAACACTCTTTAGCTTAAACTTCTTGTCAATTGATCCGACCGACTAAAGGTCACATCATGAAATGAAATGACTTGACCATCCCATGCCTTCTCATAAACAGCAATTATATAATCACAACTTCCTCTTTGAGGAAGCACTTTGGACGACGCGTTTGGCGGTTCCTGATTTTGTCTCGAGCATTTTCAGTAGACCAGCGCCGTGAAAGTGGGCCTGCAGGAAACCATTTGCTCACCTTGACCGGTGAAAGTACAAAATGAAAAGTGTGTTTGTGATTTTGGCTTGCTTCCAAGCAGCCTTCGGAGTCGACGTTTTGTTTGTACCTGGGAAGGAATATGTATACAATTACGTCACTCTGGTGACAACCGGAACTGAGTCACCTGCAGGGTACGCATCAGCGTACAAAATTGATGGATCCTTGAGGGTCCAAGCGGAGACTTCGAATCTCCTCAACGTTAAAGTAAGCCATTTCAAAAGGGCTGATCCAAGTTACAAACTGACGACAGCGTCACTCAAAATTCTCCTAATTTTTCAGCTCGAAGATTTGTCTGTCGGGCTTTACAATGGGCCTTGGACATATTTCCCCTTGCCGGCCTTCAGTAACATTTCGACAGTTGACTTCAGTACCCTCACAGACCCGTTCCAGATCAATACCGAGAACGGAAAGGTAACTTATTGGCTTTCCCATATTTACTCCATCATTTTGACAAAAACATGCCTGAATCTTCTTGATATAGTTCAAATCCCTTGTAATCAACGACCAAGAACAAGAATGGGCTGCTAATTTAAAGCGAGGAATCGCCAACTACCTACAAATAGACTTTGGTAGTGTACAGTTGGATCAGGTCCAAATTGTACCCGTTAGCGAGGTAGCTAAATCAATTTTTTCCCCAATATTTCAAGACTTATCTGCCTTGTTCAAAAATGAATTCTAAATTTAAAAATGTAGATGACCGTTATGGGAGAATGCAGAACCAAGTACGAAGTCCTCCCGGCCTCAGCAACAAAGCTGGGCGTCGCTCAAGTCAGTAAATTCCGGAACCACGCCGATTGTCCAGACATACCAACGAGAAAGTTTCAAGCGGCTCAGTCCTTTTACAAGTGTCAGGACGAAACTCTGCAGGTTTGATAAAGTCACCTTTCCCATGGAAAATGTCCGTCCAAAGTTGATTCCAAATTTTTCTTTCGCACAGAATGTATTCAATTCTACTTCCTACGCCACGTATGATCTCGACGACAGTGTTGCGGGCGAAGTGAAGCTAAACCAACTTGTAGTGTACACTTCGGCTCTGTACTGGCCATTTACGGCAACGTCTCCGTACATGTACACCTGGGCAAAGTAAGTTGAGTGAATCAAGGTCTGGAATCCAACAAAACTGGAAGATTGAAACTGAATAGCCATCGTTATCCATTCAACAGCTTCAACTTATTTCTGAGAGAAGTATTACCCATTACAAATATACTTCCGCCTCCTGAAAACAAGGAAACCCACGAAGACCTCAGTTTCATATTTGACCAAAATGACTTGAATGACCCAGAAGAAGATGCTCAGCTTGACTTGAAAGCTGCTGAACCACTTATGTTCCATCATGCAGCTGGTGAAAGTGATCCGGATGTTTCGCAGAACATTGTTGACCAGGTATGCCTATCGCCTTTATAAACTCGTTTGAAGATCATCAAGTGACCAATGTAATTCTGGAACTTCAAAGGTCAAAGAAGCTATGGAAGAGGCTGCTGCCGATTCTCTGTATTCCCCCAAAGCAGATGGTTCTGATGGTACCAGCGACTCCATTCTTCACCTTGTCGATTTGATCTCAGTTCTCGACTACGACAGTCTAACCAAGTGTCAGGCTGAATACGCTGAGGCTGTTAGGGAATTGGAAAATGAATCTAATCAAGTGGAATAGTAACAAAAAATTTGATACATCTAACCGTTCCAAATTTAATTTAAAGTATATATTTAATTTGTATATTCGATATTCCTGATTCTCAGCAAACTATTCCTTGACGCCGTCATAATGGCTGGCACTTCACCAGGAATGCTCCTGATTCGTGATATTTTAAAC
>JAQGBJ010000899.1:0-29821 GCA_034698345.1 Sphaeridia pumilis | reverse complement strand
TCCGCAAAAGAGTTGCCGTATTTTATACCTTGTAGCGAGTTAAGTGGATCAATTTGAGAAATGGACAGTGATTTATTCGCAAGATGGGAAATATGTATTGGTGAGGTGAAATGCGAGCCTCGAGACCAAAGCATTAAGGGGTCCAGAAAGGTGCAAGAATATATAAAAGATTCGGCGAGCATGATCCCGCATTTTATGTGACACTGCAAACGTGACTATGGGCTTGCTGCCCCAACAGCTCTCGAAATGGCCTCTCGGCTCCATCCTCAAGCGGTAGTGGTCGTGTTCCAGCCGAATTGCCGTAATAGCCGTGCAGAAACTGGCGCTGTCGTTTTTTACTCTTGTACTAAAGTGGCCTGAAAATAAATACATCAAAAAATGGCCGCCAGTCCAAAGTCCAACTGTGCAGCATGGCGGAAGGTGCAAAGCTTTATCTTGCTTGCTTGTGCGGGCTTATATTAAAACCGTGTTTTTAATGATTGTTCCAGGTTACTTGGCTCATGGGAAATAAAGGACTTGTTGTCACAAATGGAACTGGGCTGACAGGTGGAAGCGGCGGAGCGGGCTTTTTAGTGACTGAATCATTTGTTTGGAGGTCGGAGGATGTGGACGAGATAATGACAAATGGTCATTTCAACAGCGGCCATCTTCACATCCCCCATGCAACTGTCCGCCAAGCATCTTCGTCCCTCGGTCATGGCCTCGATAAAAGTGTAGGAACCAAAATCTCCACGCTGAGCTTGTTTCGCATCGGACTAAGGGAAGCGGGCCACTTTTTTTGCCGAGGCGAGTCGAGAGCGGGTATCGTGTCTGCCAATTTTTCACTTGTCGTCCTCCAAAACAAGGTCCAACAAAATGTTGTTCCAGGTAAGTTTATTAATTAGATTCTCTCTCCCTTGTTCTTCTCTGCAGACAACTTGTGCAAAGTTGTCATAAGCCTGTAAGTAAGTAAGGCAGGGTGGAAGTTAGAAGATACGTGAAAAGAAAAGAACGGACAACATAGTGAGTTGTTTGTTAAGGCCGACAAGGGGACAGATATTCGCCTGGGTTAATTGCCTCGTGAGACTCGTGGAAAAAGTACGTGTCCGAGTCAGATTGCATGATGGCCCAGTCAGGAAGTAACTGTTGGGCCTTGTGGGAGCCGGAACAACTGGCGCCGACCAATCTACTGCAAACTATACAATCTCTACAATAATACAACCTTGTCGTCCTCCTAGTCGACTCTCGTTGCATTTTGCAACCTCACATACGTATGTACAAAAATTGGATAACTCCCGCCTCAATCTCTCCCAACCGAGCTTCCGTTGGATTTATAGCGTGGTGTCGGTGGCGGTATAGTAGGTTTAGCTCTTTTACCGATAGCTAGGACTATTTTTTAGCTTACAAGAGCGTCACTGTCAAAGAGACATGGTAACGAAACTGTGCTGGAAGGATAACACCAGGAACGGAACCACATGCAATTTTCGCACGGGTGGATTCACGTTGACAAATAATCGAGTTGATGAAATACATGAAGATGACAATTGAGGACTTGTGAACAAATTAGGGGAGCGTGTAGAGGAAAAAATCAAGTCATCTCTGATTGACTACATTTGTATGAGGGGAGAAAGCACAAGTGTGAATGTCAAAGCTAAATGATTGATGCTCTTTGGAGAAAGCGTGAGAGTCGACAATGTGTTCCCACAACAGCACCAGCTTCATACTGTGAGGTGAGAATTGTCGGTACAAGAAGAAGAGACATGAATAACCGCAGTCGGTAGGAAAAATATACGACGAAATTGAATGTTGCTTTAAATTGATGGTAGGGCACAAAGCGAGCGCCAAAATTTAACAACTTTATCCGAGCAGGAGGCCTCGAGTCTTTTTAGAATTGGGTTTACCGGGTAGTAGAATGGAATTTGCTGGGATAACTAACAGAATAAATTTTTCTTTTGACTACTTCACCACTTTAGGTCGCCTCCTGTTTACAAGTACAGTGGTAGCAGCCATCATGACCGTCCTGATTTGTCTCCTTCTGTCCTGCCTGTGTTTTGTGGCACGGTTTCGAAAACTGATTCTCGTCTCTCAACCTCCACCGGTTCATAGCTCAACGCCAAATTCGCCTGCAATTAATTCCGGAAGCAACAACTGTCGGACGACAACGCTTGCCGAGGACAAGATTGAACTGAACCACGTGACAGTGGTGACTGCGAGGCAAAATGGTGGAGTCGTCACGACGACGACGACGACTGCAAGTGCCACTGGAGGGCTGCCTCTTGAGAATAATCACAATCACGTAAATAGCATCGCGACCAGGTTACCCAACAATAATATACATCCTGGCCAATGGCGACCGCCTCCTCCTGAGCGTGTTGGAGAGTACAAAGCAGTGCCGACGGCGGATCCTGATGATGATCATAATCAAAAGGTTGGTAGCGGTGGTGGGAGTGACGGAGAAAAAAATCGTGTATCAGTCCTTCCGGAAGTACAAAAAGACGACAATGGCAGCGAGAGACAGGGTCAAATAAGAAACCAAGAGCCGAGATCTGCAAAGGCAGTGATGACAAGGAGCACTGCAGCTACAGCTACGACAACGTCTGATGGATTGGACAGGAGGCAGCTGGAACCTTCGAAGAGTATGCCGACTGCATTGGCCGGTGGAACAACAGGCGGCGGACTGTCATCAGAGGCCGGTGGAAGGATCCGAGATTCAGGAGGAGACAAATTCCCTGATCTCATAGACGGAAAAATGTCCACGTCCTCCAATTTGGATTTTATTAGTCTGCCGAGGCCAAGTCGTATGATTCATGACAGGTAACATTGCATTTTCAGAGTATTCTTCTTCTTACTTTAGCTTTTTGTATTTATGTTCAGCAGCATCACGTCCGTCCACACGGAACCCGCCATAATACTTCCTCTTGTGGCCGATTCACAACGTTTCACATGTAGTCGCTCTTCTTGTCCAAAAACATTTTATGCTTTCACCCCATGATTCCCAACATTTATCCTCGGCACAGACTCATTTTTGACTCGGCTTGCAGACTTGCAGCCAAACTGCATTTGTCAATTTCGCAAAAGTCTCAGCTCCAGCTCAAGTTTATATGTAACAGCGACATCTTATATCTCAGTAATTTAATAATTTACAAAGTTTCCAGAGGCTGCATTTTCCACAGACTCTGTTATAGTTTACTAAAAAAATGTGTAGCAACAAATAATTTTTTGGCTAAAAAAATACCGCATAATAAACTAGTGAGGTCAAATAATATCTTTGCTTATGTAGGCTAACGATGGGCTCCCTTGAATAATGTACGAAGATATTTGTTCAAAGAGCTTGTGTATATGCTGGGGAAACTTTTGAAAAACCGTGGACATAATTTACTAGGGTAACGGCAATGTAATATCGCTGAGAAAAGTCATAAGGGAACAAAGGACCTAGTATTTCATTTTTTGCACGGTGCCATCTAAAGTCGCTTCTTTTCAGCACAACTAAATATCGGAACCATTATTTTCTCTGCCCGCAGTTTAATTATCTTGCTAAAGTTTTTAGTTCTCTGCGAAATTTTCAATGAGGCCATGTATCGCAGCTGCTCTTCTCCGCCGTGAGTCTGCATTAAATATTAAAAATATTTACGTCCTTCCACCAAAACAATAACGTGGTGATGTAGTAGTAGTATTCACGTAGAGTTCATGTATTTTCATACCGTCATCGTCCTCGTCGTCCGCCTTCTTCCAGCTGGTTCCAGCTTCCACGTTTTCTTGGGCATACACCCAACAACAGTATACCTTGATTTCACTTTCTCTTCCTTCTGACTTTTACTACCGTTCGAGCTCATAAAACAAAAAAGGCCGTAGCGTATATCAGACATATTGCCTCTGGCTTTTTCTCGTCAGGTTCTAATAGGACCGCAAATTATAAAATTTTACAACTTTCCCCTACGCAATCATACACTGACCCCTCTCGGTCTGAGCATTACGTTTTTGTATAAACACTCGGTTGGATAAACAAGAGCACAAGTTGCAATAAAGCGTTGGCAATTGCTGCTCCTTACCTTTTGTGGGATAAAATAAAATGCACGTGAATCAGAACCCTTTGATACAAGCTCGGAAGGTACATGAAGGAGTCCACCCGTGGCGGGCTGTCGCTCAAATTTCTCGGTCAGAAGAGAAGCTATATTCGATGTGAAGTAAATGACACAAGTGTGTATGAGTCTTTGTGATTGACAGGAGCGAAGAGTGGGTTCATGTCGGATTTTAATTGAGCCTTCTTTTTCTTTTCAGTCTTCGTGGCAGCTACTTTCATCGCCGAATAAACTCGGACAGCCAGTCTCCGCTTCTGTCAGGCGGACATACATCCGGGAGTAATTCTGCCGAAATCCACTCGCTAACGTCCACCGAGTCGCTCGTCTACTCTCCCGCCTCCATGTTTTCGTCCGTCGGAGCCGCTGCTCATCACAGCTACCAGTCTGTGAACGTGGGTCGGGAAACTGGACATTTTCACCATCAACAACAACAACATCATCATCATCAGCAGCGCTATCATCACCCGTCATCATCATCATCATCGATGACTGGAACAGCAGGCTACCATCGTTCTGGTGGCAGCGGCGGACATTATCATCGACTAAGCATGCCGACTTCGCCAGTTCGCGAAACGGGGCCGGCCAACTCGTCTTCTTCCTCCGCCGCCACCTCTTACGATTACCACGCTGCTCAGCTTGCCGTTTTCCTGGAAGAATATCGGGTTTTGCAGTTGGAACTGATGCGAATGAGCGCTAGTCTTAATCAGCAAAGCGGTGAAATGGATAACCCCGCCGCCAGTTTAGCGAGTCCATCATCAGCATCATCCACCGCCGTTGCTGGTTCCTACGGCGGTAATCGAATGCCGACGACGGCCTCAACAGCAGACTCAGCAACAACAATTCCAGATGATCCCAGTCGTTCTTTCAGTACTTTGTCGACGGCTCATCATCACCATATCCACCCAAATGCTCAACAACCGGCACCACCCCTGAAATCGATTTTGAAAAATCCCAGCGGTTCCTCCTACATTGTCTAAAACAAGTATAGCTATCATCAAAGCTATGCTGACTTTTTTAGAGTTGTATACGTTGACCGAAAAGGCCTATTTTGATGACGCTCTCCATATAAGAACCAAAGTACTATCAGATTTGCCAACCTTTTGCTACACGTATATAATAAACTAGGGATATTGTCGCTATTGTTTATACGAGAAATTATATTTGTTCTTGTGTCTCGTCGGTGGTACAAAGAGTTACACCGAGACAAGACACAACTTGTGAGTACAAGGCAATTTGTTATTTATTGCAAGGACCGTGTGTCGTGTCAAACTTGTTCAATGTTATAAATCGCGTACAGTGTACCTCCTCATTATGTAACACACAGACACACACACACGGATATATATATACATATACAAATAGCAAAAGATACGTAATTAATTATTTATACTACTGGACGCAAATAAAAGGTTTCGCATATACCGAAAAAGCCGCCTTGTTTACTGTGTGTGAGCCGGAGAAAGTTTGCCGGGTGGGGGGAGTTTACGTTAAATTAAGGCATGTGTGGTGGTGATACCTTTTGAATAAAACATGTGGCGGGAGGGGAAGGAGGTAAAGTCAATTCATTATACCTTTCTCGGCTAGTGTGTTGTTTTTAGTCAAAAGATCAATCAAAAATAGAGCGAGTAATTCTTGCGGAAGCCGGAGAAAGAAACAATTAATTACTCACACAACTGTCTTGAGGGAAGTGCCTTGTTGAACTCGAGAATTGATATCCGCTAGGCGTGGCAAGGGCAACATAGAAGAACCTAAGAACAAGCTTTCCTCCGCTCCAGGCCGCCGCAAGACAACAACGAGAGCATAGTTATACGCTTTATTTATTTATGATTAGGATCTCTAATGATTTATGGAACAAGGTCTCGGGGAAGGAAGGCGGACCAAGTTGCAACTACCGACGGACTGAATACAACGAGAGGCGTCTTCAGCATCAGCGCTTTTCCCATTAGCACCAACGGATTCCAATGCGGTTGCACCTTTACTCGTATTTCTCCATCGGTTAGCCGCAAGACGGACGTCTCCATTTCCTCCTCTTCAATTATTTTCGTGGCAATCACATACATACCACACACTCATATATACAATACACCTTTGAATTCGCAACATGCCGAGTTAGCACATGCTTGGCTGGCTGGACAAGGAAAAAGTAACGTGATCTTTGGAGGAGCAGGAGCTTCTTTTGGTTACAAGCTTTTTGGTTGAGATTCCGCTATCCAACAAGAAAAGCAGGAGTGGGTTGCGTGGTAGCTCTCGTCAAATGACTTGAAAGCAAACTGGATAAAACAAAGCAAGTAGTACGTAAACCGAAATATACACGTGGTCCATTCCCACGCTTCATCCTACAAAAGTCCTTTCCAAGGAGGAAAAAGATCAAGCAAAAAGTAGAAAAACAGTCCATCTATTTCAATCTATTTTTCTTCATCTACAGACCAATACCTCCGGATTGAGAGCAACAGAAGACACCTTGCTCAAATCTACACGTTTCCTCGTCCCTAAAACATGTTGTTTGTGAATTCGGTAATGGGTGAAATTTTCAGGTTGTGTCTGTATATATATACAGGTGGCCGTCCCTTGCAACTCAAGTTCATGTTCGTATTTCAACGTCATGTTGTCGTGGTGGTGGTGGTGAACAAGTTTGGAAACACGTTTACTTTTAGTCGAGAGCGTCATTAGCTGAAATGAGTGGGACGTGGTCAGAGGAAAGAAGAAGAAGAAGACGAAGAGGGTGAGAAAATTACAGGTAGCGAGTCGGACAGGAAGTATACATTCGGCCGACGTCCTGCTGCATAAGTACAGAGTGTTCTTGGTTTGGTGAAAGTTTGAAAACAGTCAAACACACAAATACACATATATACAAGAGATAGACACATGTATACATGTGAAGGGGGAGAGAAATTGCCACGAGTTTTGTGACGTGGATATTCCCGCTCCTGGGAAGAGAAAAAGGGTAAAGTTTGCACAAGAACAAGTCTGAGAACAAGATGAGACTGAAATGCAGATGGATGGATGGAGAAAGTGGTGGTGGGCACCACCACCACCACCACTGAAGACTTTGTCATCTTCCTTCCTGTTAGTAGGTCTTGTTAGGCGGGTTTTTTTGGCGGTGGGTTAGTTGATAGGGTAGTTGACATTCCGTGTGGATCTCGGATGGCAGCTCCAATCATCCTGATAAGGAGATAACAAGAGATGGTAATGATTCCGTTATACAGGGAAACTTTTACAGAAAACCGATCTCACTTGGGTACAACTGCCGGCTTGAGTCAACTCAAGTTACGAATATATATGTATATATATATGTGTATGCACATCTAAAACTCAACTAGACAAACTTCCAGACTTTCTTCAACAACATTGTTCGTATTTTTCTTCGTCTTCTTCTTGTCTACCCCTGGAACGTCCATCATTCTTTTCCATCTCGCAATTCGTCTGCCCAGAACGCCTAAACGGGTTTGAATGTCCAAATTAAATTAAGCGTCGGATGCAGGACGGACGTGTGTCCATCCAGGTAAGAAGTTGAGCAACTTATATTTATCTCGACCATCCTAAGTTTTTCTTACAAATGTCGCCAACGACTCTATTGTCAACTCAAAAGTTGAGCATGTTCCCACAGCGTCACAAAAATATCTACCTGGTTTTGAGCCACAGGCTGATTAGATGCCATCAGCAGTATCAAATTAAGAATTCCGTTTCTTTATTGGAGCTGACATTTGATAGCTGAGAAAAAATACATCATAACAAGGAATTTGATACAAATGTACTTGACAATCTTGAAGATATTTCTTGAGTATTCTTTACAGAATGAAGCATTCATGTTTTCTGCGTGGCAACAAAATACATATAATTTTGAAACAATCTGAATGCCCCACTGGATAGAATTAATAAGGACGAAAACAAGTGAAAGTCTTGCTTGGAAGAGGAGGGCTAATCCACTCGGATTTCAGCTCATCGATATTTACGGATACCTTGAACCTACAAATTCTTGAGGTCCCGTTGAGACTCAAAGACTCTGTCTCAACTATATCTTGGAATCTCGGAGACGCATGTTTCCACTTATAATTACCTGCAGGTTCCAGTGAGTGGTTGATGATCGTCAGAAGCGGAAATTCAAAGACAGGTAGATGTGGAGGAGACCTGGTTCGGTTAGTGTATAGTAATCGGCGGTGAATCTCTCTGCGGAACAAGTGTGATTATCTCGGTCACATTTTGTCATGAAGTTGGGGAAAAGTTGGAAAGTTGTTGGTGGTAGTCATATATAGTTTGTGGGGTAGCTGTCGTCCCTTTGGGGAAAAGCAAAGCCGGGAAGAAGACAGCTTGTCGGCCATGGGTCCCAAGTCTAACACTTTTGTTGTCTCTTTAAAGGTAAGAAGGGGCTAGTTTGGTGAGGTGTGCGGTGGAGGATAGGTGTATAGGTAGGTAGGTACACGGCGAAGTCGAGCGACCAAGAAGCGACCTCGGCGGTCCGCGCTCCTTTTGGGGAGGGCCGTGTAGGAAATGGATGTGCAATGAGGCGGGAATAACGAGAAAGCTTTGATCTATGATTTTATTCCCTTTCCAAGTTGAACCAACTTTCTCCAAGTGAGTCTATCGGCGGCTCCTTCCTCCATTTATCTCGGCTTTTCCCAGTCTTCTTCTTTCTCTTTCGCCTCCTTCCCACGTCTTCTTAACCCGCGGCAAGGTATAAACGTCCGTTGCAAAACAAATGCTTCTCTCTCAACTTGCTCCTCTTTTGCTTTCACCATTCCGCCCCGCTTCTCCATCAAACCATCTTCTACAACACTTGTAAAGGCCACGCTAACACTCTATGATTCCATAATTTATGCACTCGAACCCGTTGTTTCGGCGTGCGTCGATACTTTCAAGCTTCGACTTGCCGCCACGCCACGTACAGTAATCCCAACAAACGCCAAAACCTTTTATCTCCTCACCAATGTGTATCAATACGTTGGCAAAACTTGTCATCCTTTCCAACATAAACATAAGAACCATTATAAGCTCCTTCTGAACAAAAATATATTGCGAATCTACTAAATATACCGAAACTCAATGGCAAGCCGGAGAGAACCTTTTTCTTTCTCATTCGACAATTCGACCTTTTCTGCAAAAACCTTCAAGTCTTGTTTGCCCTTACTTACTTGCGCCATTTCAAACTCATGACCTCGTTTGCTTGGGCCCTATTCCATTTTTCTTGGTGATTTTTATATAGCTCTGTAGCTTGTTCAGTTAAAAAGTCAGGAAAGGGTTTGATGTGCTCTCTAATCTATCCATCAGATTTGTTCGCAGACAAGCGAAGCGCAAACATTGGAAACATGTACAGGTAATGCAAATGTTTTTTTACTAAATGTTAAAACTAGGCCTGTTTTGTTTAACTCAACCAACATATGCGGCGGAGGAAAGCCGGCTAAGCCTCTCCTGTCATGTGAAGAAATGGCCGGCTTTGCCCCAGTCTTCTCCTGTGGTTCCAGCTCCTTGACGTGACAGCAACTTATTGATAACGCTGTCAGCGAAGAAAGCTGCTCAATTTAACCGAGTGGTTCTCTACTGGCTTGAAATAACTTGATTCGATTTCGCTCTCTCACAAGAAACGGGCCCAGTTACACAATGAATCTGCGAAAAACTTGTTCACTTATCGACATTATAGAGCGCAAAAAATTTACGGTTTAGCAGAGTCAGCTTCATGTTCGATGGACTGGAGAGCACAAACTTGATAATTTATTATCAAAACGTTTAGAACCGCCATTTTAGACAAATTTTGCTTTCACAAAACATCGGGACCTGGAGAGGTGTAATGCGATTAATTCATACCTCTCATCTGGTCCTATGTGTACTATAGTAAACGACTTGAATTTTGATGCGGGTTTTCCAATTGATTACCTCAGCCTGTACGAATTAGCCATAGCATGGGAATTTTGCTAAAATATGTAATACGTACATAAATATTTTTCATGTAGCTAGAAACACTATCAACTATACAAAGGGTTAATCACAGCTATTTGGTACTTGAACGTTTCAAGGCTAATTCGACGGCTATTGTTGTGCTGCATGGTAAAATTCGTGAAACAGTTTGGTAACGACGACGAGGAACTTTGAAAAGGACTAGCATTTCTTGAAAATATATTTGGACTTCAGGAAACTGAAAATCTCATTCATTTTTTTCGTTTCGGAGAATGTTTTTCTCGTCGAAGAATTTACAGGAAACATGCGAAACTAAATACATATCTTATACGACTAATCAATGCCTTTCGTGAGGGAATGCTCCAACGTGATTTCAAAGTCATCTAAAGCTTCCAAGACTTGGACCAGTTGAGAAAGAAGGTCGGGGTCTCTCAAAAACGAGTGCTCTTCGTACATCTGAACTGTGATTGGACAAGAAGACATTTGCGCCGGTAAACGATGTAAAAGGTGTTCCCTGAAATCAAAATTTGGAGCTTGTAAAGTTCTTATCATTGATCTTTGTACATGATAGACAACCATTCCTACCTGAAGCAAATGCAAATAAACAATTGGAATTTGCCGTCCTTTCCAAGGCTTTCTGCATTCATGAGGATCTTTTCGATTAATTCGCAATAGGCTTTCATGGATACAAACTGTTCATGATAATCTTCTTTCTCCATTGCAGTCATCATGTTTCGGTATTCTTCCTGAAGTATAGAGTCGAAGTAGTCTTTAACGCGAACTGTGAGAAATAGTGAGCATTAATCATGGGTTACATATGCACTCAAACGAAACGTGACTGTATTACATACCAAAGTAGTCCCAAATGTAAAAGTTTTTGCCGAAAAACCTGGTTGATTTGAAGCCATAAAGAAACACTTGTTCTAAAGAAGCAGTCAGCCCATTTTCTCCACAAAGCAGCGCAGTCAAACTTCCCTTTTCGCGATCAGGTTTGAAGTAGTATTTGACGATATTATTGACCGCGTCGCCTGCAAAACATAATCCCAATTTAAAATAGTCATGGTTGCCTAACCGTATTCTGCTACATAACAAGTTCGCTTTTACCTAGCATCTCCTGAATGTCCGAAATGGTTTGAGTTCGGTTCTCCATTGACCTTCTGGGCACGCTCGGACTGCGGGCTCTAGGCGGTGTGTTCAGTCTGCTTTCCAACGTTTGCTCTTGTCCTATATTATAGTACGGCTCGCCTACAAGCAAGCGCTCAATAGATCCATCATCTACGTCACGGCCCAGCCAGCGACCACATGAGAACTTGGTCGTATGCCCAGTGACTTCGTTTCGAACTACCACGTAATCAACAAGCCATTTTGGAGACACGCCGGAATTATCATGACCGAATCGCAATGATGTGGGAAGGCCCAAGTTCTTGCTCTGCAAAACAGAGTGGTTAAAATTTACTGCTCGTTACATTGTTTTCATTTGTAATTATAGCTCATTGAAATTGAAGGGCTTACCTGGAATATAAACTCCAAGGTGCCTTTCGGTATTGAAAGCGACTGGGTTTGGCCAAGAGTTCCCGAGACTGTGACAAATACGTTGGCGGTGGTGGTAGAGATATTGAATCTCTTTGACGGAAATATTAGTATTCGGTAAGGCAGTACGACATTTGTGTAGGTGTTGGTGAAGCAGTAGTAATCGACAGCGTTCAGCGTTAACAGATGGTATAGAAATTGGTCCTTTTCCTCTTCAGAACGCAAAAACGCGGTACGCTTGTAGAAGCCTCGCAACAGCTGGTCGTCTGCTAGCAGCGCTCGTAAATGTTTCGATAAAACTTTCTTCTCCAACGATAGTCTTATCCAGGCTCTTGCATAGCCGATTTCCGTCTTGATTTCTGTGATTGCTTGAACACTCCTACAAGCAGCATCCAAAATTAAGTCAAGATTCAATTTAGTATTTTATATTTGCAAAAGCTCGCACAAACCTCATATCGAAGGCTATTGAAACTGGCAAAGGCTTCAACAGGGGCAGCTCCAATGGTCTCAACCGTTTCTCCCGTTTTTCAGGCGACCTTCTGCTGGTTTCCTTGGATTTATGCGGCGAGGTCACGTTTAAATTCAGCTCCATGGCCATGGCCGACAAGTCTACAAATGCAGATAAAGAAATCAATTCGGACTTCTAAGATGCAGAAGTACTTTTGGGATCTTCTGAGCGTCATTTCTGAATACAGGTAACTCTTGAACTCCTTTTAGGATGCCTCTTCGATAACGACTAGAACTCTTACCAGTTTTTGCTTTTGAAATATAAGACGAAATTAAACTCAAATGTGGAGACTTAACGGCGCGAGTCACATTTTGTGAGCTAACTCTATCCTTTGTGCCTTTTGGCGGTCTCACTGCAAATTACAATCGTCATAATAAAATACTTGAAAAATTCTTTAAGCGCAAATCACACTGCCAGTGAGAAACAGAAAATTTTCAAATCTACTGCACAAGTGTTAGTCTCTCGACAAGAATTTTAGGCTTGTGATCTAAATCTCTTTAAATAGAGCAAGCAGCCCTGTTCAGAAATGACAAGTCGCATGCAGTTTGACTGAGAGCTGGAAAATATTGGTTTCAAGAATTAGTTGCCCGTACTATCGAGTCTTTTGCGAAGAATACACCAAGCCAATGCTGCATGTAAAGATTTAGCACATCAATTAATGCATTAGCCACAAACAAATAATGCGGAAGTTTATCAAAAACGTCATCAGTTGAATTACCGGGTGTGAGAAATTGTGGATCGATTGGCTTCGAAGAGTCCTTGCAAGCCTCAGATTCTTGGTAATTGACTAGAAAGTTCCAAAGAGGACTTTTTCCTTTGTGTTTCACATGAAGACCGTGCGCCCATATTCGCTCTAGCAAATCGCACAAACTGGCTACCAGAGTATTTTCTTCGACCCCGACGATCGAGACTTCACCGTGACCTAAAGCTGCTGCTTCTGCTCCCATTTTCTCGACAAGCATGCGTTTGGTTTTTGTCTTGCATTCCTAAAAACAAAATTACAGTTTCAGAGTTTAGTATGTACATCGGCGACTCTACAAAATACAGCTTTCCACTAACCTTCAACAGGAGCTTCACGTATTCCCAATTAGCCTGGGCAATAGATGCAGGACTAGAATTACTTTGCTTAGGCTGCAAGACATTCCGGAGAGAAGGAAATTCAGGGTTTACAGGTAAGGAAATTTCCTGAAGTAATGCATCACATGAACTGTGTTCCTTAAGAACTTTCATATTTCTGTGAAACCAAACAGAGAGTTAGTTAATGTTTCACAACAGTTTTTAATTCCCAAATTAGCACCTTACCTAGTATCACTAGGACTAATGTTGAGCAAAGTTGCATCGAGAATTGGGAAGTTGCCGGGTGGAACTTTGTAGATGATTCGTTCATTGCTGACTTCATCGACAGGAGGAGCGACGTAGTCAGGATTTAAGAATCTTTTCTCCAAGAGTATTACAGTTTCCTTAAGATTATTGCACGGTTCGTAGGACGGGGTACGTACAAGACTGTCTCCGAATTCATTTCTGCAAGCCAGTAATTAGTAATCACAATCCACGGGTTTCAGCATCAAGTTTGATATTTTGAAACTTACCGTAAAATTTTAATGCGCTGTTCAAAAATTGTTAGGTTTAAATCCGTTTCTCCACTGAACGACGCCATTTTCCGATCGAGTAAAGTTGCAAACATTTGCGTTTCAATAAAGCGGGACAGGAAAGGCAAATTCTGATCAGGTTGATCAGACAGGAAAGTTGCTTTGTCAAAATTGTGAATTAAAATACGTCCAGGATCCTGTAAACAGCAAGATTTGTTGACTAAGTAAGCAATCGTCATTATAAAATTAAGAAAATTCAAAAATTTAATCTTCGTCTCACCTGGTCGGGCTGAATGATAAAGTGATCGTAGGAAGCAAACATATGAACGAACCGATTGAAGAAGATTTCTCTGATGGAATGGCTTAGTTTCAAATTTTTCAGGTTTATTTCATCCTTTGGCGTAGTGTCAGGCTCATCAAGATAGCCTGAGACTTCATTGGCTAGTGGATGGTTGATGTTCTTTACCACCGACAGGCGTTGTTCTTTAGGATAAATTGTCGAATACCCCGAGGAACAGATGTAAGGCGATGCTGTCGACAAATTCAGCTGAGATCCATTCAGTGACATTGGTTCTTCATTGCTTGACATGCCCGAATCAGAGTCATGTGACCATGAATTCTTCCGGCCTCGCACTTTCTTAACTCTATATGGCGATCCAATGTTATTAGTAACTCTGCAAGTTAAAAAAATAGTTGAGGAACGATTCATAATCTTGCACTTTGAACAGAATCGTACATATTCGAAACTTCAAAGGGGGACTTACTTGGGACTTATATTTCCAGTGGGTGTGGGTATATTGTACTTCTTTAGTATTTGTGCAAGCTCATCTATAAATTCGGACTTTTGGGGGAATGCAGGCATATCTTCTGGCATCTGGACGACGTTATTATCTATATCGACAAAGCACAAGTTTGCTTCGCAAGGTATATTATCTTTGCATTCTGTAGTTTGGGCATGGAGTCCCATGATGAAAGGTACAGGCGCATCAAGAAAATGGTGCAAAGTAGACGGCAGGATCGGGACCTAAGTTTCAAAAGCAAACATTACAATTGGTTACTCTGTTGGCATATGCGCCAATTTGTAGCTTCACAAAATGAATCGCAGTCCACTTACGTAAACGTGTTGCCAAACGAAGGGAAAGAGAACTGAAGTAACGCACTCGGCGACTAACATTAGCCTGTATAGATCTATTACAAAAACAAATAGTCATCAATTAGTAAATAATTGCATCATTATATACCTCACCACGATAAGTTTATCATGCGCAACTTGCCTTTGGAATACAGCAGGATCTGATTCTCTAGCAGAACACAGGTGAACAACTGGAGGAATGATTCTAGGTCAAGTAATCGGAACATATCCCCAAGCGGGTAATCCAGCAAGGGCAACTCTGTTGGTTTCGGCCTAGCACACGTCATATTTTCTGAAAAGTATGACATTCGTATGCTGCGACCCGGAGGCGGTAATGGAACGTAGTATAGCAGGTTGTAGACGTAGCTCTCGAGGCTGAGATCATCCACTCCACAGTGCGAATGCCTAAATGAGGTACATATTATCCAATAAGTTGAATCCATGCAAAGACGTTAAATAGCAGCGTCAGCCCACACATACTTGTAGAGTCCAATTAGAAAATGTCTCGCCGCTTGTACATAGGGCAAGGGGCAAATGAGTCCGATCGCCTTGGTCACAAAAAGCGTATCTTTGGAGATATCATAAAAGCTTTGAGCGTTCAGCGCCTGCTGCTTATCCGATGCCAGTTTGAAATGCCTTGGCAACGACCGTGTGTTGTTCCCTTCCGAGGCCAAATAGCTCGCTCTGCCCCGATTCCGTGGATGGTTCCCTGGAGGCCCCGAGTTGCGGTTATTCCTGTTCTGCCCAGACCTTGAGTGGCCTTGCTTGGAAGACGTCAGCTCCGTCACATGCATTTCCTAAAGACAATACCAATTTCGAATTAGTTGTCGTTGCATGCCACTTGAAGATTAGATTACAAGAGCAAATTGGTCCATAATTTGTGCCCCATTAACTCCCCACATACCTGCAATGTGTGCATTGCTGATGTGACGTGAGTGCTCGTAACTTCCTCATAGAATACCAGACTGAAGCCAAACATGCGAGAACCATTTTCGCGAGTGATGACAAAGGAATGAAAGCATGGATCCATCTGGTGTTTTTGAGTACGAAATCCAAGTCCGCTCGGCAAACATAGCTGTTGACATGGAAAAAAAGAAATTGGATCTACGTCATAAACCCCGTCCCAATGATTGATCTCCGAAAAGATTCTGCAAATTATTCGCATCCTCTGACGACACTTCACTCACGTTTCGCACTGCTTCCTGATCAAATGGGTTCCACGGAACATTTTCGGGATAATGAGCCAGAATTTTCGGCTTGTAGGATCTGTCCAACGGTGTGCTTGTTGTTGACTCAGCTGCAATTTAAAATCAGCAAGCATTATTAATGACTGACTGAGAAACTTGTAAATATTTTTGGCCAACAAAAAACCTTAATTTCCTTCCTTTCAGCTCCACCTTCACCGAAACTAATCCAATTACAGGCAAATGGGAAAACTCGTGGCGTTCCTTGGCACATGTGCATTATGCACAAGGTTTTTGCAACAATTCCTAACGCCTCATCATTCAATATTTCACACGCGCACCTGCTCTCAACTCAACCCAAAACATGCCACATATATATGCACCTGTTTCTTCCACTTGCCAAGCAATTTCGCTCATCATTTCAACCCAAGATTAAACCTTAATGCTTCCCCAAATTTTGCTTTCAAACCAACACATACTCTTTCGTAAACGCAATAGTTTCACTTTTACGCAATTTAACGCTTCGCTTGTCAAAGTCAGCTGCTGTAAGCTCTAAATTCCAACTATTCCTCATACTGCAAGTCTCGCAGTGGATTTCCAAAAGTCACTGCACTACTACTGTGGACCTTTTATCAAGTCACTATTATATCGAATCCCTGACTGGTTCCGTCACCATTAATTTTTTGTTCGACTAGCCATTACGTAAACCCATTCCTTCCTTCAGCTTCTATTGTCTTTCTTCATTTTCTTTGAGGATATCCTTTGAGAATCAAACGACGGCATTCATCAGGCATGAGAAGAGCGCCTTTCCAAATGTCAACCGCCAACCAAAGGCTCAAGATACTGTTGTACCTGTCGTCGCACTTGCAACTCTAAATTTCTGAACAAGCTACCTTATAAAATATGCTGCATTTTGGTAACCACTGGCATTTTGGCAGAGTCACAGCCTATGACAATTCATTCTCCTTCGCCTAGCCGCAGAGGCCAAATGGTGACCACGAATGTAAAAAGACAACGTATTACAATAACAGAACGACTTACTGCTCCCATCGGCCTCGTAAGACTGAAGGGCTTCCAAGCCAGATCCGGGGTCCAAGCCGCAAATGACAAAGTAGTCACAAAATCTCGAAACTGGTCCAGCAATTTTAGGTGTCTTGACATTGCCATTTCCCATTGTCGTCGCAGAAGCGAGGACGGATACTTCGCTCGAGGATTCCATAATGATGGTTGATTTTGCTGCCGCCGGATGGTTAGCGCTGGCAGGCGTAATTCTGCGTCCTAGTCACTTTCCAAACGCTATCACCCCCTCCTCAAGGCGCTTTTTCAGCCCTGCAGTCACTGCAAAAATCACACAAACCAACGGTTATTACCCTGATCCACAATGAAATTCGATATCACCAGCATAAAAATTTCACACAGACAGCAACTCATAAAATAATGAAATTTGATCCGACTAACACACAAAAGCTTACATAACAAATATTAGCAGCAATCCGACAACAAAAAAAAACAACGTAGTAGAGAAAGCCTACAAAAACATGGGCGTCTAAAACCCATCTAAACACAGCCACACAGATTAAGGAACAACATTTCTCAACAATCTCTAGATGAGAAACATTCTATTTTCAATCTCTTACATTATACAGCTTCGACGTATCTCTATTTGATGATACTCTCAAAGTTTTCCTTGGACTCCAACTGCTGAGTCCGCTAGATGAGATATCGTCTGTATAAACTCAGACGCCAAGGTCTTTTCCCTAAGAAAAAGAAGTCGAGAGTGCAAATGTTATTTGGCTTTCTATCCTTTTAATGTATTTAGCCAGCAAACACGAGGAAAAATATATAAAGTGGGAATATATATATATTTGCTTCCCTGGATGGGACAAGAGTGTGAAATTCATCTTCTATCAACATCAACTACTCACATTTACAGTTAAAATCTCCATGTAAGAATCCATGCACATGGTCATCGTCAAACCTACGCAATGCATTTCCTTAACGGAGGGTAAATACAATCTTGATGCATCCTCAAGACGCAATCCTGAACCAACGGGACACGTTTACGACTAGCAACCAAGTACGTACTTGAAGCAGAAACAAAAATCACATCTTGAACCGTTTAGAGAGGATAAAGTCAACAAAAATTAATGAAATGGGTCCAATATATATATATCCAGACGCCGCTCTTGATGCAATATAATTTTGCTGAAAAATGCCCCTGAAGATTCCAATTCCGCACATGCCGCCACTATGGCTATAGAAAGTAAATGGTAAAATAAGTCCAATGTTCTGTATTCGATCAAGCAAAACCAACAAGAGCGTGTGTATTAACAAACCCAAAGGCAACTGACTCGGTGTGGAACAAATGTAGGCAATGTAGAAAAGGGTTAAAAATTCACTACTACTGCCGGCCTGGATGGGGAATAATTATGGTGATTTCAGCATTCCGTGCATTGCACAACACGAACAAAAGCACATAGGGAAATGGCAATAAAAATGTGGTGGAAAGGCTGACGGTATTGTATAGATAGACTTTTGAACTTACGAATGATCAAGTCCCATCACAAGTAGATCAAATAGTGTTTCGATTCTCCACACTGTGATCAAATCAAGAGACAAACACCGAATTACAAATGGAGTAGCTTTCTTCTTGTTAGTGATTCAGCAGTAACTACTAACTTGAACCACCTTCTTATAAAGTTTATCTCGGCGTGAATATCAATGAGACTTTTGCTTCAACTCAAGGAACGACTGTGTACGAGGAATCATGTTAGAAATAGTGAGATCTTGTCGCCCTTTTTTCATTCCGGTCTACAAAGAGACAACAACAAAGGGAGAGACGCGTAGGTTGATCATCCGGGTTTTACAGTCCTCAAGGCATCTGTCTTGAAAATGGTCCACTTTCTTACACATGATATTCTCGTAGCTAGAAGCGTGGATTCAAGCTATATTAAGTGTAACTCATACATTTTGTCCCCCCCATCTGGAATCTTAAAAGGAAGGCAGGACACACATGACATTTTGGACAACAAAGTCTTTGTTCAAAACTTCAGTTATGGAGCCTGCAAAGCTGCTGGGTCGTATCCGCAGCCTGCTTTACTGTCACTGAAATTGTGGGATGACAGACAAGTTTTAATTCTCTACCAACTTGCAGTAACTTCCTCGAGTGTTGTATAGCCTATGCCTATATATTCTCAGAGAAAAAATCTGGCGAACAAAATTCCTGTACAGTTTGACTGTTTGTGGAAAATACAACATGTTGCAAAACGCGAAACTTTGGTACAGGAAATTCGCTTAATACTTCTACTCTGATAGAGCGAACACCGTATTTAATTTCAAGGCCGGATGGAGAAATCCATGTAGTAGATCAACTCATAAAGCTCAATTCCAACGACAAAATGCCTGATAGAAGGACGGGGATTCACTATATCTGCTGAGAGAAGCCGCGATGATAAATTCCGTTGCATATCCACACGTGTCTGAGATTGCTATTATTGTCATTTTTCGCCATTTCGCTACACCTACCTCAATCTATGCCCTAATCGCTTATCAATGGCTAGACACCGCTTTGAAATATCAACAACAGGGAAATACAGCAGAAAAATTGTTCCGACAATTTTTCCCCGAAGTCCCGCGCCATTATACTGCCAAACAACAATATTAAAACAAGTTCAATGTTGGTAAAATGTCAAGGGTATTTCAGTGGCTTTTAAAACTGCCTATGATACTAACAGGATCTATACACTACACTATCTTTTTACTAAATTTACTTGATCCTCTCATACTAAATTTGTTGGAATCGGCACGGAAGTCAATAAATTGACGACCTTGCTTCCAATTTTGTTAGGTACATATGTACGTCGTTTCAAGTCAGTCAGACTACACTTGATTGTTTTTATATCGATTGACATACCGGCCAACTTTCTCTGCTATCAAAATAGAAATACAAAACTTACTTCTTATTCGCGGTTCCAAAAGATATTTGACGAAAAAGAGATTCCGCAGGAAATTGTTTCTCCTAGTTAGTAGCTTCGTCTTTAACACTGTCACTTGGAAGGCAGGTCAGTCACGACTAGAAGACGGATAAATTACGAAATAGCCTTGATCGCAGGAGGTCACCGGAGATTGATCCAAGGTCGATTCATCACGTATGTATAAGAATGTTTATCAACTCGGTTTCTTCGGTCTGTATTATTGGTTACAGAACTTGTTTGCTTTCGATAATCTTTTCCCACTTCCCGTGTATGGGCAAGAAGTAAATAAACAAAGAAACAATCGAGCAACGCAAACGAGGTGGAACAATGGAAACTTTGAATGAGAATTAAATACACTTGGCAGCACTGCAAATTTGGATACGCACAGGTGTGATTTTGCGATGAATGAAGAACTTGTTTATTTTCAGCGAGATTATTATTACACGGCTACTTGAACTTGAAACTGATTTCACCAATCACTTTTTCGTTACAGTCTGCCAATTACTTTTTGACTGGTCCTTTGTTAGTTTGAAGAAATTGTGTGGATCCTCGCTCGCGCTCAGTCAGTCCTTCAGATTCCACTTGTACTTTCAGCGCTGTTTACACTTGACATCTGATCTGGGTTACACAGAATACCGTAAACGAGTAGCTTGGCGGCGGCTCTCCAAGTAACAAGAAGAAGGAAAAACAGTAAAAACTTTTGGTCTTACAGACACTCGACTCGACGACCGTGATGAAGGCCGAAGCTGAAACCAGCAGTAAATGTGATGATGACTGACTGACTCAATGAAAAAGTATATCGAGTATATTCACAAGGTTTCAGTTTTAGCCCACCTATCCAATACTATGACACAGCAGCGTATATATAAGCGTCTGCAGCGGTGACGGCGTAAATTCGCAATGTGTTGACGTACACTTGTGTAGGGGTGCTATATACACCTTTAGCTCTGCTATTTCTCTCTTCACATTCGCAAGCAGTAAAGCCCAAAAGCTACTACAAGTGTGTTTATTTCGTGACTAGCCTCCTGCCACTACCAAAAGACCAGAGCAAAAGGGTTCGGAAATAAGCCAGTTGAAACCTCTTCTCAAGCCCAAGCCTTTATCACGACTGCGTGTCTTTCCCTATTCGACAAACACTGTTATTATGCAGTACGCAAGACTCGGTTTCGCCAAAAGGTAAAATAAATGCTGTTGGTCAGAGGCTTTTGGTTAATGAAATTGTCGGTGTAACTGGTAATTTTGGATGGAAATCTAAAGCTAAAGAAACAAGGTTTATGAAATAGTAGTATAGTGAAAACAAATTCGGAAAATGGCAATGGGTTAGGTGCCCGAAGAGATGAGCATCTCGGATCACTAGGATGGCGTGCCAGCTGACTGGCTGCAGTTCTCGGCTCACTTTCTCTCTGCGCCGCGATGTAAACAAACAAACAAGAGGAAGGCGACGAGATTGTAACCGCTGCGGCATCCACGTGCTGCGGTGATTTTGAATCGGCTTAGGTTATTTTGTCAGGTCAAATGAAACAATTTATTGTGGTGACAGCAGACTAGAGAATTTGAAACATGTTTGGAAATTTATTTGAAGCAAGATTGTGACTTACTAGACCTGCAAAATGATGAGGGTTCGACTAAATTATGGGCTTCAGGTCTTAAAGAGACTTAAGACGACGCTTGCAACGACAAGGGCTAATCATATCCCTCAGTGCCATATCAAAAGACCGTAAGTATTTGAATTCGGTTGAAAATAGCGAAATTTGAAGCAATGATGGGTTATCCGTGTGTTGTTACAGAGAACCTTGGGAGAGCAGAATCGGGCTGGAAGTCCATGCACAAATTTCATCCAAGTCGAAACTGTTTTCCAGTGCTGGAGCCAAGTATGGTGCTCCAGCTAATACGTTGGTTGATTTGCTGGATGCAGCTATTCCTGGGACGTTGCCGGTACTATAATTTTGTATCCTTTGAAAGCTGACCTTGCGGATATTTGTACACACATTACATTTTTGGATTTTGGTTACAGGTCCTGAATGAAGCTTGCGTCAAGGCAGGAGTGCTAACGGCGATGGCTCTTTCCTGCGAAATAAATCCTTGTTCGACATTCGATAGGAAACATTACTTCTATGCTGATCTACCAGTAAGGGAAAAACGACATTTACCGGAGCAGTAATGAGAAATACGAAGTTGAATTTAATTGAATATATGCAATGTTCCTGTAGGCTGGATACCAAATTACACAACAGAGAAGTCCTTTGGCAAAGCATGGACATTTGGATTATGTCGTCTATTCTTCGGCTGTGCATAAACATCCTTACGAGCACAGTTGCAGGATTCGTCAGGTGCAGCTTGAACAGGACAGTGGCAAGAGTTTACATGATTCGAATGGAGGAAGGTAATTGTGAAGATATGTCCGTTGGCTATGCTAAGGGCCAATGCTGAACAAAAGTTATGTTTGATTTTTGATAGGAGCCTCATCGACCTGAATCGAGCAGGAACAGGACTGATGGAAATAGTTTTTGAACCAGATCTTTGGGATGGCGAAGAAGCAGCTGCATTGATCAAGGAGCTTATATTGATTCTTGAAACTCATGAAACTTGCTCTTGCAGAATGGAACGTGAGTGAAGAATTTGTTTTTGGAAGGAACCGAAGAGTTTTTGATACCTGAAAAGTCATCGAACCATTGCTTTTGTTTACCAGAGGGAGCTCTGCGTATCGATGCCAACATTTCAGTCAATAGAAGTGGAGAACCGCTGGGTGTTCGAACGGAAGTGAAGAATCTTGGCAGCATACGGGCGGTTGCAAACAGCATAGAGTATGAAGTGAAACGCCAAATTAAAGTTTTGGAATCAGGTGGTGTTGTCGTCAACGAAACTAGGGCTTATGATGCTGAGAAAAAACAAACTGTGCCCATGAGAGATAAGGAAGTTAAGCAGGTGAGCATCTTTGGGATACTGAAACATCAATATTATTAATGGTGAAAATCGTAATCTTCATCGTGTGATCAGGACTACCGGTTTATGCCTGAGCCGAATCTGCCACCTTTAAGACTGACATACAGCCCTTCTGATAATAGTCCGGGAGTGGTAAACATGTTCGAAGTGATGAAAGGACTCAAAGAACTTCCTGACATTACCAGGAGAAAACTTATTAACAATTTTGGACTACGAATGGAAATCGCTATTCGGCTTAGGGTAAGGTTAACTCACAAATTATTAGTTAGCATTCAAAGTTTTTACTGATAAACTTGAAATTTTCAGGACAACCCGGATATGCTATCCTTCTTCCACTCGGTCATGGAGCCTCTCCCAAAAGAATATGGTGTTAAAGCAGCAAACTTCATCGTGGGTCCTTTGACTGAATTTCTCCACAAGCTTGATCTCCAGCATCCCCATTGGTTAGTATTCGATTGTTTAAGATTCATTGGATTACATAAACTATAAGAGTCTAAAGATCAAATGGCAAATATTTTCAGTCCGATACCTACTGGAATAATCTCCGATGTAGTCGTGTTACTCTCAAAACAAGATATGAGTACTGAAAATGTTCCGAAGCTTCTAAACCTCCTGCTACAAGATCACTCGAAACCTGTTCTAATGGTAAGCTTGATCTTTGCTAATTGCTGAAAATCTGGATATTGGCTAAACGCTTGCTTGGAATACTTCACAGGTTGTGAAAGACAATAACTTGCTGCAAATAAATGACGACGATACAATTGCTGATATCTGCAGACAAATCCTTTCGGAGAACGCAGAATTGGTGGAAAAGTATCGAAAAAAGGGGAAGCCTCGAGATTTTACCAAGCTAGTAGGGATTGTGCAGAAACGAGGAGAAGGACAGCTCAATATGATGAAAGTTGTGAGAATAATGAGGGGATTGGTGGGAGAGCCTACTACTTAAACAGATTGATGCAGATATGGTCTTGGGCTGTAAGAAAAGACTGGTGTAGATTATAGTTTTTAACCATTTGAAGTTTAGTTTGCCTTGTAGTAACTTTACTGCGTTCCAAAGAGCATTCTCCATAAAAAATTTACTACTGAATTCAGAACTGTCATATTGAAGTCACTGCTGACAATTGAACCTAAACTTGCGTTAGTGTGCAATAGTAGCAGCACTAATTCTGCCAAACTGGCAGGCTAAAGTTAGTTACATAATACAAAATCCTAATACTTTCTCTCTATTGCAAACACAAATTCCATATTCAATTTTCACCTGTGTTTGGGAAGCCTCCTGTGGGACATGGAACCTATTAGGAGAGACTGAAGCCGTTTCCAATCATGTTTTGGATGTTCTCGATGACTTTCTGTTTCTTATCTAATGATGACCTCATCTCATCCGCTTCCTTACTCTTGATGTTAATGCTAACAATTAAGTCTTCGATCTTTATCAACGCGGCATCGTGTTCCTAGAAGCGTGAAATTCCATTAAAATTATAGATACTGCTATGCAAGCATACATCGATTTTTGAAAACAGAATAGTGCCATGATTTTTACCTTTTTAACAGAGAGGAACTGCTTTTTCATCTCCGCAAGTTCGCTCTGCAGTTTCTGTTCATTTTTATTCTTTGCTTCGATGGTTGACTGCAGCTCTGTTTAGGAAAACATGCACATTAGAACAATGCACAACGACATAACCGACACATCGATTATAACTGAAGCTTTTTGAATACCTGTATTCTCAGACTGCAGTTTTGCAACATCTTCGTTGACTTGGTTTATCGTCTTTCGTGCAGAATCCAAAGCCTCTTTCAGTGTATGAATCTTTGACTCAAATTTGCGGTTTACCTGAGGACCCAAAATGTAGGATCACGCGATTCGAAAAAACATTCAAAAACAATCCAATTCCATTTCAATGATTTATACCTCTTGTTGTTCAGCTTTTTCCTCGTTCGATTTCTTCAGCGTAGCACTGAATTTAGCCTGAAGTTTCTCAAATTCGAAGCTTTTCCTTTCGCTTTCAGCAGTCTGACGAGTGAAGATTTCCAACTGTTTTGATTGCTGCAATCCAAAAGATATCGTCAATAAGTTAGAAGTCAAAGCTATCATTATTTGCTGTATCTCTCACTGAATTTACCAGTTCTCGAAGATTAGTTACAGTCTTGCAAAGATTCTGAATATGAGCATCTTTCGTCTCTAATTCTCGTTGCAGGGCTTTGTATTCATATTCGTAGAAATCGATGACATCTTGTCGTCCTTCGTCCATAGGCTCCTGGTCACATAGGATAGCATCAAAACATTCATTCCTTTGTTAGTCAATTCGCTAATCGTAATAGTGGCTCAAAACGGACACTAACATTTTGTAAATTCATGGGCAGTTGAGACATTTGGGGATTGTAATGCGGTTGAATTGGCGGTAACAGGTCGTCAGGTGTGTTAGGAACTGCGAGTATGAACTGCTGTTGTCCTTGGAGAGCTCGCGAAACCGCTTTTACACTGTAAACAAGACAAAATATGGTTAATTATTTTCACCTGCAACTTACACAGAATTGTGTGCTTTGAGAGCTACTAACGCTAAATCCGGCAGCTCCGACATTAGTTGCAAGCAACAAGATATTTCTCGCTGTGATCCGTTCCTGAAAGCGAACGCGATTTGGCCACAAATAGCAGGTTGCGTTAAAAGGCTCACTAGGTCTACTCCTGGCAAATGCTTCGTCACGTACAACAACTTGACTACAAATGCTGATTGTTTCTTCTTCAGACGTTGGTTATCTTGATTTTGATCACAGCAAGCTTTATTCAGCATAGTTAGAATTGCTTTATGGTTCAGCTGAGCCTTCAGTTTATCTTTTATGAAAGGATCCTTGATGAGGTATGAACACTAGAGAGACACAACAACACATTCACAAGCTACAGTACATGTAATTCGGAGTTGATAAAAATTGGACTAGAACTTTAAAACAAAAATTTTACCAACTGGAGGTCCATAGAGTACAGGACCAAGTTAGTTCCGCCCAAAGGAGCGTCAGGGTCGAAATTCAGGGATCCAACAAAATCTCTTAGCAAAGCTGTAAAATTATTTCCATCATCCCTCGTCAAATGAGGGTTGCCCAGTATTAGCTCACTAGCCCGATCCATCAACTTATGTGCTGCTAGCGCCACTTTTGTGCGATTTGTGGTTGTCAGAATTCTTCTAGCCATCTGAGCTGCAGCCTGGAAGAACAGGAACGAGAATTTTCTGATTACCATGCAAAACCGGACCAAATTCAAATGCTCTTTGTAAACTGACTCAATGCTTACCGTGCAGATAGTCACTAGAGTACTCTCGCTGGAAAAGAAACGATAAGGTTCCAAGAATGTTCTTGTCAGTGAAAGGGCACTTTCTTTGATTTCTTCTTCCAGATTCCGGACGTTTTCAAAAACAAATTTGTAGAGCTCTTCCTGACTGGATACCATCAGTTGCACTATGCCACTTTGTTCAGCAGGAAAAACTCCATCGACTGCGTCATCAACTTCCATTTGTCTTGACTGAGCATCCTCCAGCGAATCACAATATGTGCCTACTATCTGCTTGATGGCTTGAACCCACTTCAGAAACTTGTCTGAATTGTGATGCATGTTGATAGCTTGTCGCAGAAGAAGCTTGCTGAACTCAAACCCCGCGACGAATGTGTCCGGTAAATATCTTGCAGTAACGTAGGTTAGGTGTGAATGAAGTACAAGATTCAATATGTCTTCGGGATTCTCCACAAGGGCTGATTGTTGGAAGATAGTAAACGCAGCCTTCTTGTCGGTCATACGGTGCAGAGCAACCATGCATGTGTCATTCCGGACGCAAATATTGATCAAAGTCATCATCGATAGGTCCAAATTTTCAGTGGGATACTTCACAACAAGATTCAGCATACACTGAATCAATCTTTTCAAGGGCCCTGAATTCCAGTTCTTCTCCAGGTCTCTTGTATACAGCTCCATAATTCTGAAGAGCATTTGTCGTTCGTTTACAGTCGTATTCTTCTGAAGCATGAACTGAAGGTGGGAAAGAAGTTCCAGATCTTTTCTCATGTATTCGCGAATGCCGTCGTACTCTCCAACGGATAGAATGAGATAAAGTATCAAGCTGCTCAATTCTTTGCATGTTTCCGTCGACTGATAGCAGCATTTCATATATAGCATCGTCCTTCCTAAGAGCTTCTGGAAGTGAACATCTTCAATGCCGTCAGGGGACTTGCACAGCAGATCTTGAGCTGCCTATAAGCAAATTTTAGTTAATTGATTATCAATCACTCTTCGTGCAATTTTATTAAATTAAATTCCGACTCACTTTGATCTCCTTCCTTGACTCGCTGATCAAGCTCGGGGTGGGCGCAACCTTGATCTTCTCCAAAAGGGGCAGCAGCCTGTTGATTACGATTTCAGCTTCACGAAAGCTTGAGCTGTGTAAACAAAAGCAATGTTGAACATGGCAGTTTTTTCATCAAGATCAAGATGCATAAAGAATGAATGAAAAGCACATGACATCAATGCTACAAAAGCTCACCTGTTCGAATTTTCTCTAGAACGTCTTTCATCCATGGATTCCATGGTCGGTTAATAGTCACGTATCTCTAATCTAACTTAAGTAAGTTCAAAAACTTCAACAGCGCAAAGTCAGTTTCTGTGAAACTATGAAACACTATGCAGATAAACACTGCAGATTATCACTGTGTCTATACCTCGAGTTACTTGTCACAAAGTTAAAATCATCTTAGGAAGTCACAGTACAGCCTAGCGAAAAATCTAATGCTGTTAAATATAAATTAAATTATATAATTGATGCTGTTAGGATCGCACCGCTGCTGCGCTTGCCGTTAAGCCCGCCCGTTACGCTGTGAACAGTCAACAGTATGAAAAGTATTTTTTGTTTTTCTGCTGCTGTCATAATGTCGGCCGTTGATTTGCCGCCTTGAAGCATCGAGTTTCTCCCGCGTAACCTAAAGCCATCGAGTTACACACACAGAGAACATCTGCACTTCCATACAGTAAATTTCATTTAAAATCTCACTGGCTTTAAATAATAAGGAACCATTTTTTTTATTTGCGATTACCAGGAATACCAAAGAATCAGTTTTTCAAACGCCTTCTTTGAAACGGCAATCCTCCTTTAAAAAATTTCATGGTTGAAAAACGAAATCATTCACGGGAATTGTTAATCTCTGTAAGCTGCGTACAGATGGCAGCATTAGCCCATTTATAGGGTACACGGCAACCAGGTTAACATGAACCTGCATGATCCTTCCACTTTCATCCTATCAAACCTATATATGTAACTTTCTTACATTTTTGTTCCCAATTTCATTTTTTATTTTTTTCCACTCGCATAGGTATTTTCAGGTGCCAGAAAATCAATTAGCGCCAGGTATAAAAACTACCGTCTTAAGGGCACAGTTTTTCATCAGCGTTTTCATATTTTCACTCTGGACATAATTTCGCCATAGATTCATCAAACCAAGCTTAGGCTTTCAAAATGCATGGACAAGTGAGACCAAGTTAAGGGATCCAAATATAACTGTACTTATATACTCTTAGCTGATGTAGCGACAGTACATTAGAGAAAGTGAAGAAACTAGCAGTTGGCTATATATAAAAGAGTGGCATGTTTGTGAGGGCCGCGGGTTTTTGCAATAGCCGCGAATGAAATGATAAAATTGTTGGTGGGGAGGGAGCAATTTTGTCTTTGGAATAGGCTATTTGGGATGTAATACTGTGAAAAATTTAGGAGAGTAGGAAACGTTGTTGGCGTTGGGGAATTTGGAGGAAAGGCGTTTGTGCCTGCGTAAAAATGACTTTGGAGTGTAATGTTCATCAATTTGAATGGGTTTGAGCTCCTGGTATTGTTGTGCATGTCATGTCCCTTTTGGGAACAAATTATCACTAGACCCAAGTCCCGAAATCTAATACACATGTCTCGTTATTCTCCGATCCGCTCGCTACTACTTTTCTTTTACTATTATTTGCAATCAACTTTCCTCCACATGCATTCGCACCAGAATATTTGCGGGATTCCTCTGCAAGTATTTTTTGATTTTTAGATTTTTATCATCCGGCTGTGTTTTAGTTGTAGGCACCACCACAACTTACAACTGTTTTTTTCTTCTTCATTCCACTCAACAATGCCACAACTACAATATAAACTTTGCTTGCGGTTGGTTGAGCCTTCTTTGATGAGGCAAATTCTTTTGGGAGCCTTCGATAGCGTTACAGAAGCAGTGGCTCTGTTATCGATGAAGGTGAAATGTGCCGTTGGTGGGTGTGTAGTATTTGTAGCGGGTAGGAGACGAGCGGATGGACTGTACGATAGACGCAAGGGAGGCAGCAGGCAGACAAGTAGCAGGGAAAGCAAGCTACATACATGGTGAGCTCCGGTTTATTTGGACAGGTCGGAGTCGGAATAAAAGACTCGTTTGATACTGTTAGCGAGTGCACTATCAAGGCTCTGCCTATTGCTTTCCTCGTTTCTCCTCCCAGCCCTTCTCGACTCCGCCTCGTGAATTATTAATGGACAGATCCGCCGTGGAGAAAACCCCGGGAATCGAGTCAGGACCATCCTGCCCGCTGCTTCCCTCCTTCTCGATTCTCGCAACCGACAAATGTCAACCCTCCCGCCAAGTGAGAACATCCCGACCGAAAACCCGACTTGCATTGATTCCTCTCACAACAACAAACTTTCTTGTGTGTCTCAAACTTTCTTTGGCCCTTCTCCGTCTTCTTCTTGTTGGACTGTGTGAGGAGAGTAGAATCATATTTTGGCTCTATTATAATCTTTTGGTTCCTTTCGGTTGCAAGTTGCGCAATGAGTGTTCAAACTCGCGATTGTGAAGGAGTCGTGTCAATACTGTAATAAATTCATCCATCATTTGAAATCACCACAACAAGGCGCTTGAGCTGCTGAAGAGATTGAAGGCGATGGTGGAAATGAATCGGCGGATGATTTATCATGATAATGATCTCAAGTGGACAGAGTTAGGAGGAGGTTCAAGTAAATTACCTTG
>JAQGBJ010000898.1:0-29825 GCA_034698345.1 Sphaeridia pumilis | reverse complement strand
ATAATTGCGAACATGTCAAATTAGAAATGAGCTACATGCACACTTCTTCTTCTCATTTACACAAGCTGCTAACGACTGTCGTGTAGATTAATTAATAGTAAGAATATTGCAGCATATTTCGTTCCCATCAGTAAACGCCAAAGCTTCCAAAACATTTCTTCACCGAACCGGCTATAATTTAACAACGATATGTACAGCTTCCAAAATTTGTATTACAGATCCTTCAAAACGAGCAACTTCTGCTCCTAATTGAGTAGGGGAAACTGCCTCAAAATTGCTCGAGTTCGTTCGACTTCCCCTCTCTGAGAATATCGAAATCGATGTAGCTTTCATATGTCATATTTATGTATTTTCAACAGCTCTCTCAAGGTGACAAGATCATTAGTAACAGATTCGTACGTAATTGGTTTCCATCTGGATGAAAGGGGTTGCTGGAAAATAGTATAACAACTTCAAGCCTTTTCGGTACACAAAAACCGAAAAAACCGAAATTTCGGGGGGTGAGAACAAGCTAATGTTCGCATAGGCCTTGAATGTTGTTGCTTGAAGACGGCAATAATGTAAAAGCCATAAATATAAGCGCGCGGCGAGGCTGCGGCGTTTGTATCAGATTGTCGAGATTGTGCTTCGTAATGGCATCTGACTGGGAGTTGGCGAAGCCGCTGAGGCTGACTGAGAATATTGGAATTCCACAGTGTGGTAGGGCGAATTCCTGCCGGATTCTAATCGCGCGCCTTTAATTAAAACTTTAAATGCTGATAGATGTAATGGCACCAAGTACAAGCCAATGCCGAAACTGATTCATTCACACATGTATGTGCATTGGAACAAAGTAATATTCGAACAGTAGATTTACAAAGTGATATTATTCCAAAGAGGTTTCAGGGCAAATTGAATCGTGCTCGTCGCCGCGTGCCTCAAAACCCACATGTTGAACAGCGTGTTCAATATTTTCTGAATCGAACAAAAGTGTGTGCTCTCAGGTCGCCTTTTAATAAGAGAACACACTGTACACATAATCCGAATGTGTGAAATTGTTCATTTGGCTCTGTGAGGCAATTAACGTTACTTACAACTGTTGTGTATACGTATGTACATACAGTGAACATGTGAAGAACAAAGAGAAATTAATCGACAGGATAAAATATAGCACGACAGCATGTGCCTCTTTACCGTGTTAGTTTGGTAGACTCGCGCACGCGCGCGCGCGCAGCGCCGCGCGCGATAGCGGCAAGAGTAATTAAAATTCAAGCTGTGATTTAAAATAACGTTATGAAATGAATGGATGGAGATGGAAATTAATTAATATTTTTTGTACTTTGATTCAGCTCGGCGATTATTACAAATATATAATATACTTGTGCATTGTTTTCAGCGCGGCGTTCCCAATCGACCCATAAATCCTGTATGCATCACGGGTACTTTTGCTCTTCTTGCTTCCTTTCAGCACCTGCCGAGACAAATTGTTTCCCGGCTCTTCTTGTACATGCTGTTGATTGAAGCTGCTCGCTTGCAGCTACATAAATACGTGAGCCACACGATCCAATTGGAAACATGTCCGAAACATGAAAGGAATTTCGATGATAAACGGTTCATCGGATCAACGAGTTTAGGTCAATTTGGAGGAGGCGAGATGGAAGAAAGTTGGTGGAATTAGGTGAATTAGAACTTGTTGTTGTCAAGGCAAGGGCTAGTAATTTTAGGGGCGGAGCCTCCAGTGTTGGAAGCCATAATTGGCAAACCAGGTCGAGGAAAAAGGTAAATTTTGGCAAAAGGCCCAACATAATAATAAACAAGTGACGAAGAAGAAGAAGGAGGAGGAGAAAGTTAATTAAAGAGCAAGGAAAGTGAGAGAAATAAGAGAGAAAGCAAATATGCTTTTGGCACAGTTTTTGCCAAATACAGAAGCTGGTGCTATATGTTCATTAGTTTATGTTGGCGGCGGCGGCCACGTGGAAAACATGGATCGATTCGAAAAATCCTCTGCACTAAAAGAGCTGGCGACGAACCCAACCCGGAACAGGCAAAAGCGAAAGGTGTAAGTAATGGCGGACGCTGATACACCGAAACAATATAAATGGGCTTTAATTGGATGGTTCCGATGCGAAAATGGTTTGGTTGAGTGGAAGCGTGTGGAAGCGTTTGGAAGCGTGGCGGGTGATTTAAATGGAGTGGCATGCGGTTCCGCCGAAGTGGTGGTGGGTGGTAGTAGTAGCCAAAGTTTTGGAAATTTTCAGAGTCTGGGGAAAGTTCAAGAGTGTGGCAACAGAGAAGAGGAACATTTGGCGGAAGTAATGTTGAAAGGTTGAGGAAATTGGCAAGTGGAGTAGGAGTATTTGAGTTGGCGGGAAATTTAAATGTTTGAATGTTGCGGTGATGAACAAGGGATAGTGGGAGGGGAGAGTGGAAGAGAAACGGAAATCAGCAAGTTTGTAGCATTAATCGGATTGCAAAAGGCCCTTAAAAAGGGGCTTGATGAATTGATGAGAAGAGCGGATTTTTCAGAAACTTGCGAAGCTCATTCCTATGCCTGGAAATATAAAAAAGCAAATAAAAAAGAAGCCGCAAAATTGGCGACCATTTTCGCCGGAAATTGCAAAACTTTTATGAATGGCCCCAAACTGGTAGAAGTGGGCCGAATTGGGCTGAATGGCCACTCATTCAAGATTTACAATGTGTACTCTGGGGGAGTTATTTCGCCAAAGCCTTCACCGCCACATCCTAAAGCCTAAAGCCTCTTTGCTGAGTAAACACACTACTGGACAAGAGGTATTTTTACTTTGAAAAGTAAGTAATCACAATGGCTTTTATTCGCCCAAATCTGCCAATTCTTCGAGCTTTCTCTCAGGCTCGGTTAGTAGGCTTAAGCCTTTGCTGAAGTGCCATTTCGAAGAACCGCCAAATAAAAAATTGTGTGTATTTCACAGCCCATGAAATCCATTCACCTTGTCGATAGCTTTATATACATTCGAATTCTCAGCTGACCTTTGACCCAGTACCTCAACCAACTAAACATTGATTTCCCACGCAGTTTAAACTACTGGAACTTTTTGAAACAGCACCTGAACTTGAGAGCCTGAGCCTTATATGTTTTTTGGACTCATTTGATAGACAGGAAATAAATCCTGTTGAAAGAATCTCGGATTAAACAATTATTCGAGTGTAAACATTCTTTGTGAGCCAAATTTATAATCTTGTCTTCGAAGAATGCTCTTTGAGTATACTTTGATTAGTGGGCGGAGTTGCGCCCATCCGCGGAGACAGTCTTCAATATGTACTTCAGTTAACAGGTAATCCTGGAGCCTGGACAAAATATTTGTCCTCTCAAATTAACAAAATCTCTGCTCCAGCTTCCACATTTTATGATAATCTTCCTTCAAAACAAGATTTGCTCTCTCAGTTCTTTAAAAACGTTCCAGAAAAAAGACACTCTCAATGCTCCCTCTAATTGAGGTAATAAGAGACTTTTTTGACAAAAAAGCCCATTAGCTTCAGCACTACTTTTCAGAGACACAAGTCGAAAATATTGGGACGTATTTGATGGAATTTGTACACATTTCGGTGAAATCCAATCTGCCTAATACTTAACCTTGTTTCCACATTGAAAACTGAAATTACACGGCACTTCTCTTGTGTACATTTGTTCTTAACGATGAAATACATGGAGTTGAAAGCATAAATATATGACCTGCGGCTCACCTTTGTCCTCTTGCCATTGCCACAGGTAATAATAAAAGTGTACAAGCAATTGTCGTCATCGCGCCGCGCGGCTATTGTTTGATGAGCGCGCACTTGAATGGATTCAGATTATTATTAAGCTTCTTCTCGACGTATATAATTGTTCCTGTATACTTGAAGCAAAGCCTTGTTTCAAAGGGACCTTTGGCCCTTGTTATTTAAACGCTTTTCGGTTCAGTATTTACTTTTCCCTATGTTTTCGGGAAAAATCAGGGTCGCCAACAGCAGGCTAATCCATTTCATTTAATCTCGAGAAATCCTTGTTCGACGAAGGTCTCAAGTCCATTGAGATTTGGGCTTGCTGGAGGACAAGCTGTGTAAACTTGGGTGCGGATTTTCATTGTTGTCATGCAGCGAGGACAAGGCAGATGATGAAATAATAATAATGTTGTTCGATTCACAACTTTGGGCTAGAACCAAAGCTTATTAGCCGGAAGAACGAGTTCACATTTTGAATCGCGCTGGGTATAACAGTACAGTAGCAAAATTCTGAAATTTTGTGGGTGTAAGTAAATGGAGTAGCCGATGTTCAAAGAAAGTGACGGTGACAATTATCATCGAGGATTGCGGCTGTCAGCAGGATTTTTCGTCAGGTAGGCGTAAAAGTGTGGAGCGTTGGAAGGCTTCGACTGAAGCTTTTCTGGATTCCCATTGAATCCAGGGGCGAGAAATAACCAGAGAGAAAGAGACAAATGTCGCAGGAATAAATGTGAATACTTTTGTAAATTGGATTGCATCACATCACATCACAAGAAGAGAAGGGAGGAGGAAAAAGAAGAGGATTGAAATTGGAGACGAACAAGTTTCATCAATTTAATGGGCTTTCGGAATTCTCCGATTTTACCCGGCTCTGGAAGCTCCTCTTTTGCTGGGCAAAGTTGTTGTTGATCTAAATTTGATGGGATCAAACAGTTTTCAAATCCGGACAATCCAGAGGAGCTATAAACACATGGAAGAAGCGTTGATGAATATACACAGCAAGTTTGCTTTAGTTTTGCGAAATCAACCGGCATTAATGAGATTGATGCGATGATACACAAAAGAGTTTTTGAAATCCAATTGCAAAAGTGTCGCTCCTCCAGGTTTTGGAACCAGAGAAGAGCCTTTGATCTTCGAATTTGGACGCTGCGTCACACTGCGGTACTTCAGTGAGCTTGGGCGTCCTTCAGCGTCCTTCAGCACTTCTTCCTTTGTAGGTCAATCCGTTACGGCTTACTGGACTGGAGAAAAATCCGTTGAGCTTATCGCCGCAGGGTTCAGACCACTTCAAAGCGCCCAAGGATGTCTAGTAGTAAACCTACTTCCAACTCCTACAGCATTTCAGAATCCTCGGGAAATTGCACCTTCCGCGCGTTAATTGGTATCTTTCGAAGGTATCAAAAATCATGTTCAATAAAAATTCTCCATGTTGTTGGAGCTTGATTGCAGGTGTTGGGACTTGGGATCTTCTGAATTCGGCTGCATTCCATAAACTCCTGAAGTAGGCATTCCATAGCTACGTATCCAACGTCTTCAATTGGCAACTAATGAATGCTTCCTATACTTCGTGGTACAAATTGTAAGTATTTTGATAAATACACGTTTCATTTAACCTTTCTCTTCCATTCTTTCTGTGGAGCCCAACTACACTATTTTTAAACCCAAAGACCAAGGGCTATTGATAGCCTTTTTGTTATATACTTAATTGTGAAATTACACCAACTTAATATTACACACAGAGAAAAAAGAACAGATTACACTACATCCTCGCCTGCGGACACTTGGCATTTTATTATCAATACGTACAAGGAAACCAACACCTTTTTCCAGAGACAGTTGCCCGATTTCCGATCCGAGTCCTTTGATAAACCTTTTGATAAGACTCATGGGATGGGGAGGAAGTACTCTTCGAGGAGCTTAGGACCTCTGGACGAATTTGTTGAAATTACACCTCTGGAAAATTTGTACTTCTCCTGTCTAAAAATACTCGGCCCTGCGGATAAGGCGTGTAGAGTCTCGTTGGAATTGATAATTTATTGTTTATGAAGCCTGGAGGAGGGACAAGTGTTGATAATGTAGCGATCCGCAGTTGGAGTCATTTCAACAACAACAACAACAACATCAACAACCACGTTATATATAATATTCACTTGAGCCACCCGAGCGAGAGCGCGCGCACAGCCTCAAACGCAGCGCTCTCTGCACTTGGCTCTTCTCGACCCGTAAAAACTCCACGGGGCCATGTTAATCTTACGGCGCGCATCTCATCACGATAATGTCTTCTCACCAGGTGAGTTGTGTAATATGTGTTGTAAAAGGTGCGTATGAAAGTGTGTGGCTCCATATGAATTGTATATACAATCAAACGTAATTAAGCTGGAGCTAGAGGAGGACTCTTGTCCAGAGTTTTCCTATGAGCTTATACAGTCGAGTGGCTCGAATCATCTCATTATAAAGTATATGGCTTTCTGATAAAATACATGGTCTTCGTCGTGGTTTTATTATCATCGAGCAATGATGATGATGATACTGGAAGAGTCCTGGAACTGTTGGACTGGAAGAAGTTTTTCCTCTGGAGAAGAGTGAGAATAGCTGGATAATGAATAGTTGTTTGTTGTTGTCTCTGGCAGTCAGCAAGCAATTGCCTAGGCATGCATAAGAAAGAAAAGGGTTTGAAAAAGGGATATATTATAAAACACACATGTGTTTTTCTCCAGGATTTTGTCCAGAAAGGATTCAAAGGAAAATAGGGTTGTTGAAACGGAATATATTTCTTTTCAGATAGTGTCCAAAGGCTTAACCAAAGTTAAGTCCTGGTATATGTTACACTCAAGTATGTGGATTAGGCTAATCTTGGCCTGGAAGGCAAGACCCTTAAGTGGCCCTGGAGAAGAGAAGGGCTGAGGCATAGGTGCTAAAAGGTTATGAGGAGGGCCCTTGAAGGGCACGCTTTATCAAGATGAGGGGCCTCAGAGACCAAGTCGGGCATTCTTCTCCGATTCTTCTCCCGTTTGCTCAAGGGTCACAAAGGGCCCTTGAAGGGTCTCCGAGAAGAATTAAAGAATGCGAGGAGAAGAATAAGGGAATGAGGCAGATGAAGTGGGAGACAAGACAAGGGCCACAAGGGTGCAGCTGAAGCAGTTCATGATAATGTCAAAAAAAGTTATTGAATAGGAAACACATGTGCGCGCGGTGACATGATGGAGGGACATAAATGAGACTTGAATGACCCGCCAGGGGGCGCGCGACTACGGGCGCTGGGTTTACGTAAGAAGAGAGCGTGAAAAAGTAGAGAGTTTTTGGGGCAGAAAAGAAGGCCTTTGGAATAAAGGTATAGAAGCGAGTAAATATATCGAACTATAAGTAAAAGTTATTCGTTAACAAGAAACTGGAGAAACGGGTATACGTATCGAAAGGGAAGGAACGACAGAACAAACGAGGACCAAATGCCTTTGGGAGATGATGAGGTTGGGGAAGAATTCGGTGCTGGTTGAACTGGTGAATGGAAGTTTATGAGAGGAAAAAGAAGAAAATATACAAGGCGATACAATAGAATGCTGTGAGAGGCAGTAATGGGCTTTGGTGAAGAGATGTAAAAGTGTGGAGGTAAATAAGTGAGTTCCATAATAATTTCTTATTATTCTCTTTCTGGAACCGAAAATATGTTTGGTTTCTCCGAAGTTCCAAGGAGTCTGGAGCAGGAGGAGAGCTGTGATTTTAACAACGCATGTGGTTGGAAATACAAATTCGGGTAATGAAAGAAGCTAAAAGGTTTGTGGTTTGTGTGGAGATGGAAGAAGAGGATTTTTCAAAAGTTACTTGTTGGAAACTGAACAAGGAAGGAGGTTGGATCGAGCTGTCTTGTTTGGAGGGGTGAAAATGGGGTGGATCCGAAACGACGGCTCCTTCTGAAATATACAGTGACTGACTAAGCGCTTTTACAGAGTTTTGTCTCAAGCCTTGTTTGTGGCCAAAGGATATTTTAAGTAGTCCTCAGAGGGCAATTTATAGAAATGCTGAAAGATGGAAAACACATGTGTGGAAATTTAAGATATGGCAGGGAATTAATACAAGTCTTGGCAAAGATGGGGAGGGGGTGGAGAGGTTTGGGGAATTAATGCTAGAGTTTGGTGCCGGTTTATTATTTCCATGATTCCAGGATAACATCGTAATATTTAACCTAAGGACTAAATGAAAAGTTGGATTTCGAAAAAAATTATTGTGGTAAGATCGTTTGTAGAATTCGCACTAGTTTCTGCAAAACTTGTATTTTATTCCAGCTGGAAAAATTTAAATTGTTTCGACCATTTCCAACAAAATGTGTGTAAACGTACAATAAAAACAAGCGTGTGAACTTGTAACTTGTATACATAAAGCCCACGTGTCAGGCTCTTATTCTTTCCTCAAGGAGGCAATACATTATCATCAGTGTGATGAAAAGAAGGAGGACTTTTCAACTTGAAATTATAATGTATGGCCTCTTTCAACTTGATGATGAGGTTGATGATGATTTGGTGGTGTCGAGTGGCTTTCTTGATTCTTAAGCTTTGGAAGACACTTGAAGTCTTTTTGAATTTTGACTTGACTGCTTCTCAGAACACTCAAGAAGAGCCATTTCGGCCAGGCCCATGAATGAGTCCAATGGGCTTGTCAGCAGCGGCAAGAAGAGTGACGTGAGACCCGCAAACCCAGTGGCTTATAAGAAGAAGCTCTTTTAATGTTAACAGATGCGCCTCTGGAATTTCCAAGATTTTAGACCTTGTTTTTGCAACGTTTAACAAATTGCCATTTTTTTGCAAATTCGTCTGGTAGTTGAGAAACGCTCTGAAGGCTTGGGTGCAAATTAGTATTGACAAATCTGCTCGCTCGCAAAAATTATGGTCAGTTTTATGGCGCCTACACTTATGAATTTTACGAGCCTACAAATTGGCAACAAACCGACGAGTTTTTGCAAAGAGCCTTGAAACCAAAGTCGGCGAATACAAAGGACTTCAAACGCATAGTAATTAAGTTTACATGCGAACTGGACTTGAAAGGGAGTTTGCCGAAATGGATTCGGAAGTTCCTCCCCACAAATAAGAATACAGTAATTCCAAAGCAGAATTTTGGACATCCAGTCAAGCTGAACTGGAACCGCTTGTGTCCATTAGCGGTTTGGGTGGCGGGCCTTGTTTTCTGATGGCGGTTTGGACTGTAGACATAAACTTGATTAAATTTTAGTCAGTGTTCAACAAACCGTAAAGTGTTCCTTATGATTTTGAAATTCTGACCCGACCTACCACACGCATTGCTTTCCTGATTAACTTTAATTTTTCCTCAAACCCCGACCGACCATGTTGGCTATACGTCCACTACGTTGTAGAACAACAAAAGACGCCAAGGCTCCCCAATCCGATACAGACACGTATAATTTCATAAAGGTAAATTTTGTCGAGTCGTTGAGACGTATCATTTCAATGGATTCTCATCCCACCAACCAACCAACCAACCAGGTAAAGTTAATCCAGTTTGACATGTGACTGGCAGACTGGAAGTGAAAGAGAGAGAGAGCAAGAGGACGACGTCTCGCCTGTATGTACCTCGCTCGAGTTTGAATAGGCGCGCCGCGCGGAATATAGTTGTGACCCGTCCATGTATTATTGATATCATCAGGTCAGAGAGAGAGAGAGATGATTTTGGTTCCTGGTGACTTTTGCCTCACTGACTCGACACAATTGATATGGAATTGGAGACACATTTCATAAATGGACGTTTGTTGAGGCTGTTGAAAGGTCTGTGGTTCCATCCACATTGGGATGACTTGGCGACTCGGCCAAATCAACAATCAACGTTATGAAATTTGACGGAGCGTATATAAAGCTTGGGACGACGAGAACTTTGTTGCTTTTTGCTCCGTCAACGAAAAGTGTAACTCGATCGCCTTGTTGTTTCTTCGTTATTGATCCTTTACGACCAAATGATTCCGACCGGACCGATCATGTGACCATAAACTGACAGACAATTGATGATGAGCCGTTGACTTAGTTGGCGGAATTTTATACATTATCTGCGTATATCATGTATATACTCTGGATGGCAGAATTTATCGCCGTCGTTGTATCAGTGTCCATTGCATTTCATGGAATCAGCAGAGCGAGCATGGACTCGATGAATTTCGCATGGCCGGCTGCCAAGCCGCCAACAATAAGTCAGGATTACGCATGCATGCAAGCAAGCAATAATAAATGCACTAACCATTTCTTTGCATTATATACAACCATTTTTATGACATGTCTTTCTTTGGACATTCGCGAAAAGCAATTTCGCAAATATTTTCCCAGGCTCGTAACTCGTCTCAAGACACATTGGAATTTTGCCGTGTACAGTGTGTCTTAAAAATGCGCGCTGCGCTTTGACCAGTGCGCTGCGTGGATTTCAAACACACTGTTTGAGAACTGTATAAGGTCGCAGCTTTATAACTTTTTAATGCACCCGTGTTTGGTGAAGCTCATCATCTTTGCGAATTTTCAGGTGCTTGGAACCTTTACTGAAATTCGCCAATTTTATGACCTGTGAATTTTGTACTTACATCGTTTATTCAATGGCTCTCATATGAACACCCTATTCTGTCCCTTGTCACCAATATCGCCGTTGGCGAACATGAAAAAGTGGGCTGAAGCATTGTCTCGGCTGGACGAGGGGCTGCTGCTGGAACCTCAAAAACTTCCAGCTCCAGCACCCAGCCTCAGGACATGGAACAATTCATCTCTGGAGCTCCTGCTGCAAAAGTAGCAGGAACAGGACAAAAACACGAGCCTTTACACGATGCTTTTGTGTTTCCAATACACAACAAGAGCTGACTGAATAGACTTCTCTTCTTGCCACTCTGTGAAGTACATTTATACACAAGTTAACATTGGATGGAGCCCACAAGATGACGACGAGATGAGGGAAATTGTTGCGAGAGAGAGAGAAAGAGAAGAGAGAAAGGTTCACGTTTAAAGCAAGGCGAAATGGAATTCACCGCTCAGTTTCCAACTACAAGTTGAACGAAGCACAAGGTGCATTTTGAAGTCTCGTCAGTTTATATAGCTTGAGAACGACGAAATTCTCAAGTGACAATACAACACAAAGGACGGAGGGACAAAATTATATTATTTGTAATTGTGACCTGAAGTGGAATTCAAGGTCCGATTTGATTTAGTGTGAGAAAGGTGGTGTTTTTGTTGGTGAAAAAGTACGACAATTTGTGAAACCAACTGGAAGTTATACTCAAAGACAGTGGAAATGTAAGTTCTAGAATTTTAAGGGCTCAAGGCTCAAAAGTACACCTGGCGGCGACGACGATTTTTTTTAAATTCAAGAGTCAATACTTGAGAAAGGTGGAGAAATAGGTTCTTAATTGGAATTTTAAAACCATCGAGGGTTAAGAGGTTTAATGGAGGCTAAATTAAATATTTGCTTTATGTCGCTTTTGAGGGGCTCAAGATAAGAGTAAAGCGATGACAGTTTTTCAGCTTGAGCTCATGTCGTAAAAGTAAGTGAGAAAAGCCGGGAGTTTTTACACTGATGCGGCAATCACGAAGTTATATAAATACGTAAACAAAAATACGGAGGAAATTTATAAACTTGATAAAAGCTAAAGTGCTTCTTTCTCCTCGGTTTTTAGGGACTTTTTACGACGAGAAACGGGGAAAATATCGTGCGAGTGTTGTTAAGTGTTTGATGTTATTAACGAGCATTTAATTTTATTTCCTCTTTGTTTTTAGACGGTTCCATCCTTAGCCTGAGGACTGACTGGAGTCTGGACGAAGAGCAAGATTTTGTAGCCATGATAATGGACGGCTGCCGCTATTAGAAGATTCTTTCCTCGTCGACCGAATCTTCGTCGTGTTTTGTGAGCCCTTGGAAACCCTGCAATTTGAGCTCGTAAACTGTGTGTAATTCGTGTGTAATTGTAATAAAAAAATTCGGGGGGTTCGGTGCCTGCCTGCGTGGACCATTTAATTATGAGGAGGATCTGACCCGAGGCGAGAAGCGAAGCAGTGATTTCAAAAGTGGTGGTTTGTGTAGACTTCGAAGAGTAAGGCACCACCGCGGAATGCCTCAGAATCAATCGATAACAACCTCACCCCGAAGAATCTAGTCGAGAAATCAAAATGAAGAGATTCGGAGCCATTCTGCTAGTGGCCCTGGCCATGTGCTGCGCCTCCGATGCGTCGAGGACTTCGACATCGATCCTCGACAACTGCGAAACGGTGCAAGCCTCCTCATCCACTGACATATCGCTCAGTTGCAAACTACGGACCATCAACAGTGAATTTGATAGGACGAATCTGAGCGGTCTCCCGGGAGACATGTTGACTTCGCTCCGTTTGGAGTGCTCCGATGTGCTATTCTACCAGAGCTCCTTGGACTCTTCGACGTTGAGTCATCTGACGAGGTTGACAAGTCTGCATGTTGAGCACTGTAAACTGTCGAGACTTACAACAGGCGTCTTTGAAGGTCTCGACGTACTTCGAAATTTGACCATCAGAACGCATAATACGGCGTGGCCGGCGCTGAGTCTCGATATCGACGCCGGAGTCTTTTCCGGGCTCGACAGGCTCGAAAAAGTCGACCTCAGCTCCAACAACATTTGGACCTTTCCAGAAGGCAGTTTCTGTGGGTGCGTCAACTTGGCGGAATTGAACTTGAGTCAGAACCGGCTCCAGGACCTCAACGTTTTGGGCTTCAACGAACGAAAGACCAGCAGCAAGAAGCGTCACGGGTCCAACTGCGGCGAGACTTCGAGCCCCATCGAAGTCCTAAATGTGTCCAAGAACCGCCTGATTCTGTTGCCTCCAAACGGCTTAGCGAAGTTGGGACTTCTTCGAGAGCTGTATTTGGATGGGAACGAAATCAGTATTGTGAGTGGAGGAGCTTTTGGTTCTTTGGCCCTGCTGAAAGTGCTGAATTTAGCGGACAATAAGATTGAGCAGCTGCCAGCAGAAGTGTTCGCGGCGAATCGGGAGTTGAGCGAAGTGTATCTGCAAAACAACTCGCTGGCGACAGTGAATCCTCAGCTCTTCGCCAAGTTGGACCAAATGGTCATCCTCGACCTGTCAAAAAACAAGCTCACCAGCGACAAATTAACGGGCGACAAGAACGGAAGCTCTCCATTCGCAGGACTCATCCGATTGGTCAACCTGAATTTGGCCTATAATCGACTCACGATCCTCAAGGCTGCCATGTTCCAAGACCTCTTCAGCCTCCAAGTTCTGAACCTCGAAGGCAACTCCGTGGCGACCATCGAAGCCAACGCTTTTGCTGATTTGAAGAACCTTCACACTTTGTCGCTGAGCAAGAACAAGTTGGCTTACATCGATTCCACGACCCTTAACGGGCTCTTCATGTTGACCTTCCTGTCGCTCGACAACAACGCCATCGAAGCCATTCATCCCGAAGCCTTCCACAACAACTCCAACGTTCGCGACATCAACCTCAATGGAAACGCCTTCACTAAAATCCCTGCGGCAATCCAAAACCTGACCTTCCTCAAGACGCTGGACCTCGGCGAGAACGCCATCACCGAACTGGATTCCGTGGCCCTCATGGGCCTTCCCAACCTCTACGGTTTGAGGTTCACCGGAAACCAAATAGTGAATGTTTCTTCAGGGGTCTTTAAAAATCTTCCCATGCTCAAAGTTGTGAACTTGGCGAGAAATCAGATCAATTCTGTAGCCCCAGGAACGTTTGACTCCAATTCCAACCTTCAGGCAGTCCGCCTCGATGCCAACTACCTCACGGACCTCAACGGTCTCTTCGCTGAGCTGCCTTCCCTCCTCTGGCTTAACGTCTCGGACAACCGTTTAACGTGGTTCGATTATGGACTGATACCTCAACAGCTCATGTGGCTCGACCTTCACAAGAACCAAATAACGCAACTTCAAAACGACTACCAGAGGACAGAGTTCCGACTTCAGACGCTCGACGCCTCTTATAACCTCCTGACCTCCATTGGGTCCTCGATAATCCCTGACAGTCTCGAAAACCTTTATTTGAACGACAACCTCCTGAAGTCAATAGAGCCCAACTGCTTCTACAACAAGGTGAACTTGAGCCGCATCGACCTCTTTATGAACCAACTGGAGACACTGGAGCTGAGCGCCTTGGCGCTCAGCCCCGACCGGCAGGTCGGCGCTGAAGTGTACATGTCCGGCAACCCCTTTATTTGCGACTGCAAGCTCGACTGGATCCAAAGGGTCAATCGGCTCGCAACTTCAGGTGGCTACCCAATGGTCATGGACTTGGACAACATTTATTGCCAGCTTCCCTACCACCAAGTTCAGAAGAAGGAGATGGAGAAGCGCGGCCGTTTCTTTGAAGAAGACCCGATGGCGGCTCTCGCCGAAGTGCCTCATTACTTTAGCCCTTCGATGGATTCGTCGTCTCCCATTGTTCTGCCAATCAATCAGGTGGCTGTTGATCAATTCCTCTGCCCGTACACCAGCCATTGTTTCGACAACTGCCATTGTTGTGATTTCGAAGCTTGTGATTGTCAAATGACGTGCCCTGGGGGCTGCCAGTGTTACCATGACAACTCGTGGACTGTCAACATTGTCGACTGCTCCGCTTCCGGAAACGGGGGTCAGGTGGCTCAAGTTCCCCTACCCCCCAGCATTCAAAGCCTGCCCCGGTTCCCCTCTCACGTGCCCCAGGAAGTGCCCCACGGAGGAGGAGGCGAAGCCTCCTCCGCGCCCCGCAAAACCATTCCCACCACAATCCCCATGGATTCCACTGAAATCCACCTCGACGGGAACCAACTCGACTTTTTGCCCAGCCACGTGTTCATCGGACGTCGAAATCTCGAGCGCTTGTACCTCAACGACTCCCGCATCGACACCATTATGAACAATAGTTTCTCGGGCTTGCGGAAGCTCAGCGTACTTCATCTCGAAGACAACTTTTTGAGAGAGATTCACGGCTACGAATTCGAGCCCCTCGAGAGCCTTCGCGAGTTGTATTTACATGGGAACCAGATCTCGTTTTTGGCGGGTAACGCTTTTGTGCATTTGAAAAATTTACAAGTGCTCACGCTCAGTGGGAACCAAATTACCCGCTTTTCGCTATGGAGCTTCAACTTCCATCCGTACTTGACACGTGTGGCGTTGGATGAAAATCCATGGAGTTGCGACTGCGATTTCCTCATCCAGGCTCTTCCGTGGATCCAAAACAATCTCGACAAATTAACTTCCCTGGAGGAAATCAATGGCGGAGAGCTCGAGCTCACGACACCACCCGCCTCGGCCCACAGTAATGAAAACAGACAGAGATTTAGAGGTAGGTGAATTAAAGCATTAAAAGGTTGAAGGGATTTTTTTCCCAGACAAAATCCCTCTTTGCTGTATATTCTCAAGTCTTAAGTTGAGCTCTGAGCTTTGTACACACACTTTGTGTATAGTTTTTCTGTTTGGTGAAAGCTGTTGCTTTCACCCGAAAAAGTTTGTGTTTCAATTACGGCTGGCCCACGCGCCTTTTCCAGCAAAACTTTTTCGGGTTTCTCCATTTATTTCCTCGAGTTGCTTTTAGTATTCTCTTTGGTGAGGGCTGCTGCTGGATTTCGCAAATGGCCCTAAAATCCAGGCCAGCTCAGATTATAAATGACCTCTTCAAGTTTCCAGAATAGAAAGCCTCATGCAGATTTTATGAGTACGGATAAAAGCCCTGTGGTTTTGCTTGTGTAATTTCTCCAGCTCTCAGTCAGTTTCGCAAAATATCTCGTCCTCCTCGTACATAATTTCTAATGGCGTTATCTATTTCACAGGTCCCATGGAGCAGCTCATTAATCCAACTGGAGGAGGAGGTTGGTCTTCTTCTCGCCCCAAGAGACCCATTAATTTGAACTGCGTGGTGGAAGAAACAGGCAAGTCCTGGTCCCTTCTGCGCCTCAACGCCAGTGTTTGTACTTCAGGCGAATCTGTAGTCTCGTCCGTCTTCGAAGATGACATCGAGGGGGTTCAAAACGCCCCCGGGGGCGGGGGCTCCGCCCCCACCCCCCTCGACCCCTCGCCCTTCCCCTACCTCCCCTCGATACTGGCCATTGGCGGGGTCCTCATCTTCGTCTCGACTGTCTTCTTCCTCGTCTGTTTCCGTCGTGGCCGCTTGGGTCTCTTCGGAAAGCGCTCTCTGGCGGAGACCTGTTTGGGCGGCGTCTCCGGACCGGAAACTGGTACTTGCTACGACACCGCCCCCGCCGAAGACTCTGACAAACTCTTCGATGCCTACATCGCTTACAGCGTCAAGGACGAGGCGTGGGTGAGTCAAATCCTCGCCCAAAACATCCAGCAGCAAAATCTCCACCACAGTGACCAGCCCTACAGGCTCTGTCTCCACTACCGTGATTTTGTTATGACGGCCTACATCGCCGATACCATTGTGGAGGCCGTTGAGAGTTCGAGGCGGACTATTGTAGTGTTGAGTAAAAACTTTCTCCAAAGTGAGTGGTGCAGCTACGAGTTCAAGTCAGCCCTCCATACCGCAATTCGCGGGGGGAATATGCGAAATAGGCTCGTTATTGTGACCCTGGGCGACATTTCAACACGTGACCTGGACCCTGACCTTCGGGTCATGCTTCGAAACGCCATAGTGCTTCAGGCGAGTGACAAGTTGTTTTGGAGCAAGTTGAAGAACACGTTACCTGAACCCAGGCCAGTGGTTGGAGGAGGTGGTTTGGGCACCGGAGTCGCCAGCGCCGCCGGCTCCCTCTGGCGGCAATACAGTACTACCAACAAGTCTGTTCACTCCGCATCGACGGCAAGCTACTATGATGTGAACGAGCGGAACAATTGGCTCCAGCCTGGGCTGATACCTCAACAGCAGCAACAGGCACCCCAACACAGCACTTCTTCGACAACCAACACTTCCAGTTGTTCCAGCGGGGCTTCGCCGCAACCGCCGCCATTACCGCCCATGCACCACCATCCAATTCACCAGCATCAGTTGAGTGGAGGTCACCACCAGCAAACACTTCCTCACCAACACCACCACCACAATCACCACCTCCATCAACACAGCCATAGTGGGCCTGGGGGTGGGGGTAACAACAACGCCCATTTGCAAACAGTGCTAGACAACTACCATAATGTACAATGTAATCAAATGATCCAAATGATGATGGCCAAGGGTCAGATGATGCCCCCGCAGGAGGTCGAAAAGGGACATTATTCTTATGTCGAGACTGCTTGAGTAGCTTGTGAGTAACCTGAGTAGGTTTGACATTTTACCTTTTAATTTATAGCAACTTTAATTAAGATACTTACGCAGTCCAAAAGTATATGAATCTCATTAATTAGAAAAAGTACATACTGCACTCCATTATCAAAGACTGTCAACTACTATTATACTTACTTAGATATTTAATAGGTTGTTCAAAGCCACGTTAATTAATTTTAAGGTGTGTGTCAAAAGTGTCAATTTTATGTAGTCAGCAAATGGACTTGTACATTACTTGTAAAAAATATTTGAACGTTCGTCATCCATCGGTTGTTCCTCAATAAGTTAAAATAATTTTGTTGTACTTTAATGCCGTTCGTGAATTTGCCAATAAATGCGGCACTATCCGAAAGATTTCCTTCGGCTCAAAAACCATAAGAATTCATTGGTAACCGCAAACCGATCTCGTAGCCATTTTTCACTCTGGCGAAACACCATCCGCATGCATGCAACAAGCCAACCAAGCCTCAGGCCCACTTTTAACAACGACAAGTACAAATAGGCGCATATTTATTATATTATTGAATCAAGCCATCAAAATCCACTCTCTCGCCATTTCTCGCTTCGTATTTCGAATCCAACACACAGCATAATCCAATAACGTCTCCACAGACTTCACTCCTGATTGATAGATACCGAGCTTTAGCTTTTAGATTTCTCTTTCGATTTCTCTATATCTTGGGATCGCCATTTGTTATGCATTTTGTTATTGTGGGACTGAAATGGACCAAGTCATCCTCAACTTGGAGCCCAATAACGTCAAATCTCCAAACCGGATCTCTTTGAGATTGATCGCCTCGAATCAATCGATCGGACAATCAAACTTGAATACTTTGGAGAACAATCGGATCACTAGAGCGCGAGCGCAGCAAGGAGCGCGCCGCGCGCCATTTATTTAAAAAAATTCAGGGCCACTCGTTAATCGCCTATCGTTAGCCTCCTGTAGTCTTCGACGATTCGTGCGAACGACGAGGAGACAATCAGGAGAATAAACGCAAAGTTCCGTTCTTCGGCAGCCATATTGTACCGTATCATCGCCATATGACGTCATTATATAGACTTGACTCAAGATAGAAAGAAGTTGCTTGTGAGAGAGTCAATAATAAAAAGCATTAAACATATGAGAAAGATGATGTCAAATTTAAATTTTTAATGGGCTCTTGAGACTACTTGTAAATGGCTTTATGTTAGCTTTATTTTAGTCGGAAACGAGAGACAGAAGAGCGAGATGAGATTGACAAATGATCGTTGACCACGTGAACACTTGATTTCCCATGTATTCTTATGGCCCCCAATTTTTGTTTGTTCTATACTACCGGCTCCAGTCGGTATCTAAAACCCACACAAATATATATTTCTACAGGGTTCGTCGGGATAAGGGCTGCTTCTGTTCTCTACTTTTTTTACTTATCGTCACGGTCAATATGGACAAATCTCACTATTTTAATATGTTTGAACTGCGCGCTGCCGCCGCGACTGTCTACTGCAAAGTCCTCATCAATGGAACCGCTTGGAACCTTCGAACACTTGTCGATTTTAGTAATGCGATCTGTGAAGCTTGGACGAATATTCTTTCGTTTATGCAACTTGTGATGTAATGATGATAATGAAGATTAGTATTTGACCTGATGAAATTCCCCTAAGGAATAAGACATTGCGTGTTTCATCGTCTTCGTTTAGAATCGGAGAGCTTTTTCTTCTTGGTGTAGACAAAAGAAAAATTAGTAATTTACCTCCCATGGCTCCAGGACAAAGGGAAACAAGCCAGGCTGGCTAATAGGTGTAATGAGGTGGAAATAATTTAAAAACGTAAATATCAGGTAGATTACATCCGAGTCCAAGGTGTGAAATAGCTCTGTATAGTATTATATATTTCGGTCCTCCATCTTGAATTGCCATAAGCGCCATTTAGTTAGTTTGATAATATGTAATATAAAATATTATTGCGTTTTTCAAGAGCCAGTTTGTGGATCAAGGTGTGTAAATTGGGCGTTCTTCTGACACTTGAAGTAAACATGGACCTCACGCCCAGACCCAGATCGAACTTTCAATATGGCGCCACATATTCGAAATGAAATAAAGTAGTAGTCGAACAAGATTAGGTTTCTTCCCAAACTCATCAATTACAAAAATTTTGTAAGTAATGTATAGTAGTCCACGTACACAGGGCTGGAAATGAATGGGAAGAAAAGGGTTCCTTTTTACTACATTGGGCAGGTAGTAGGCAGGAGGAGAATGAAGAATATAAAAAATAGTGTGAATAATTGTATTTAAACGATTCGATAAACTGTAAACAACACGGAACACAAAGTTTACAAAGTGGCGAGTAAATAATAAAAAACATACATTTTTGGAATGACCAGCAGATGTGCTTTTTATATCAGGCCAAATGAGATTGCTATTTAGAGAGAGCCTCAACTTTTGTGTTAGTTATGAAAGAAGTAGATTAATCACCAAGTAAGTTTTGAGCTTCGAAATGAGCTGAAGGGAAATTAGTCGGAAGCACGGATTCGAAGCCACCCAAATGCATTACAGCTTTGAACTTATTTCGGGCTCCATTAATCGGAACTGTTGGGCTGCCGGCTAATGAAGAAAGCAGTGCTGGACTTGGACTTGCTTCCTCGTGTTTAATGTAATTAAGCGCGGACGCCTTGTCTTCTTGTCTGTTGTACAAATTCTACAAAGGAAATTCGAGAGGAAATTAGGAAATTGTGTATAAATACATGCAACTAAAACATTACAACATTACTGCCATTGCTACATTGAGGATTAACCGAGATCAGCCATGAAATAGTCATGAAGGTTTTTCGGAAGTTTTGGTATATAGTTTGGGCGGCGGCGGCTCCAGAAGTGAGTACCACCAACCAACGTAAATGTTTTAGTTTTATTTAGGTCTCCTCTCTGGCTTTGAAGTCTTCTAACGATTTCCAAGTTTGGACAAGGCGGCAGAAAGTACGTAGGAATGAATGGCGGTTTTGAACTTGGACTTTTGAGGAGACAGTTTCCTAGTACTTTGGAAATGGCAAGTTTGTTTTAACAAGGGCTAAAAAGTTGAAGGATAAACACACAAAGTATATACATCCTAAGGCTATTCCAGAAATACCAACAAAAAAATGGGGAAATGCGGGTGTACAGTGTGATCCATATTCAGTGCCCAGTACTTTTGGAACCTGGAAGAAGACTTGAAGGGTGTAATACGTTTGCAAGACTCTGGAGAATTTGTTGGATTAACCAAGTTCGTGTTGATGATTCCATGTTTAGATATGATGGTTGATGGTTGGCTTGGCAGTGTCTACAGTCTTAAGTCTGACTGCAAAGCTTATAACTTTGGTAGTCTGGTTACTACTACTGGTGGTGCCTTCTTTGAGTCATGTTGGTTTACGTGGTCTATATTTGAAGAGAAGCTGAAGAAAGACTGGCTTTGTGAGAGTACATTGTATGTATAAATGAATGTGGGAGAGAAGGAAATCCACGAGGATTTAATATTTCCGGCACCAGTTGTAATATTTTCCAGAGGGATTTTTACACGGACACGCGATCGCGATAATGATGGAGATACTGGATACGAATGGGCTGAGTAAGAAAAAGAAGAAGATTTCTCAATGCGTGTAAATGTGTGTGTGTGTTAGTTGTACGAAAGTAAGTAGGAAATGGCGGAATTACTTTGGAGAAAGAACATGGCGGATCAAGGAGGAAGGATCAAGAGGAAACGGGAAAATGTATAGTACTAAGTAAAATAATAAGATAGAGCACGGAATGAGGAGGCTAGAAGAAGAAGAAAATGACTAGAAAAAGTTAATCTTCAGAAAATAGTCGTTTTGGGCTACACAGGTGACACTGATTTAGAGACCGCAAAAATCACCGACTTATTTCAAACTACAGGTGATAATTGATAATTTAAAAGGCACGAGACAGGAAACCAAAATAGTTATTGCCTGTTTAAGAAAATTTTATGCTCTTAATGAGTTTGAATTTCCAATCTTTATTAACAGCATGGGCGAATATTTCTGCCCTCATTAGAACAAAATCATTTTGACCCCACCATGATTATTACTCACGCGAAAAGTTTTGTCAAACTGTATCAGTGATTCTGATGTTTCTTAATCAACAAAAACGGCATTAAACTATAGCATAAATTACAAAGCCAATAAAAACTACACTTGCCATTCTCAAGTTATTTCTAGTCTAGTATTATTGGTGACATCATATTAACAGCTAAATCCCCCCCTCCTCCCCACCCCTCTTGCAATTACCCAATTTGTTGCAGTACACTAATTATTTCACCAACTTTGGCTTTATCTGAAGCTTGCTTCTACGTGTGGGAAAAAACCCTCTGTCCATGTCCAAGTGTCTGTCTGTGACAAAATCCACGGGAAAACAAAAAGTCCCCACAAAGATGAAAAATAGGACGACATCTCGTTAGATTAGCCACGATGATTACAGCTTATTACAGCCTTACAGACGATCGATTAGAAAAATGCAGCAGAACTAATCAATAGCAATCGCAAGCATGACGTCACAGGCAAACAAACTTTCCCATGTGTATTACGTAACGTAACGTAACGCTGACTGAATGTATTTTTGTCAAGTAGCTTTAGTTAATGCCAAAGTCTGCAAAATGCTATTGTTTTGAACGGCGGGTAAAATAATAATAACCGTTTCATCCGATAAGGACCAAGAGCGCCGCGCGGGCGCGCCGTCAAGTCGGTCGACCATGATGATCTGCTGGTGACAGTTGACATGGTCTGCAATATTTTTTCTAACATTTCATACTGTATTATCCATTATCCCGCATCCTTGCCCAAGGCCACACAAAAATATCATGTTATCTCTCATCATATGAATCCTGAACGAACGACGTTTCACTTTCCCAATTTTCCCATTGCAGGGAAGGGAAAAAACTTCAGGACAGGGCCTTTGCTAAATACATTTGCTATGGTTGAACCAGGCTTATTAGTTTCAAAGGATCAATTTGAGCCCAAAAGAAACATGGATGAATATGACGAGTCGTCAGTCTCTGGTGACCTTTAGCCCGCTTCGGGTAAGTTAAGTAGCAATTTTGACTTGGAGCTTTCGAGGAATGCAGTGGGCGAAAGTATGCGGTAATAACAACGTTATGTCAGTCAGTTGCCCAAAAATACTTTGTTTGGGATGGCACGACAGTCTTGGCGGCGGGTGACAGCTATTTCAGTTGACGTAGGTCAGGAATCCAGCCGATATTACTTTTGGGACTGACTGACCTAAAGCTTTTGGCTTTACCAAGTAAATGTATGTTATGAATTGAGTAACGATCAAATAAGCCTAACCTCAGTCTCAGTCAGTCAGCCCGCGGCCGCGGCGACATGTAGGCTTTGGCGACAGAACGGGACAGAAGCCCAGGGGACTTCATCGGCTCTCTTCTTGGTTATTGTTTTCCCTCTGAGTTTCCTACTGTTTTTGTTGGAGTAAAGACAGCCCCAAACTTGGATTTCTGGCTGATGGGCACCGATTGATCCTTTTTGAACAAGACTCGTTCGTACACAGCTCTGAACTGTGGAGACAGGGAGAAAGATACCATCACAAGATAAGCCTTTTGAAACAGAGAGGAAGAGATGTGGAAATCATGATGGACTTTTTCAACATCTTATCACTTGGTCATAAGCCTGAATCTATGGGGTTGACCTACTGGAATGAGATGACAACAGGTTGACAGGTGAAGAGGCAAGGATCAGTTCAGTTGCCTTGTTTTGATGGAAACAAGTCGAGTGGAAACTGAAAGTTGGATGAAAGCAAAACAACAAAGAGCTTACGGGGAGCGTCAATACAGCGGCTAGAAATTATGCTAGATTTAAGTGCCGTTTAGCAGCAGCGCGGAAATACGGAGTCTTCAGTGCAGCTCTAATGTAGGAAGTGAATACTACGTTTTGGCGCGGAGCAATTCGATGCGAAACACGAATAATGTTTCCTTCTTATTTTCAGTTTACAAAACTATGTATAGACTCCCAGGTTTTCGCTGAGGAAAGAGCGGATATTTCGGAACACGAATCCCTTAATTAGCCATGACTGTAGCTAATTGTGCAGCTTGCCTGAACCAAGCCGCGTTCCCCCTTTGCCTTTGCTTCTATTGTGTCTACAGCCGGCTGGATTTCAGTGGCTCTTGTATCAAAAACACACGGAGCATTACATTACGTCCATTTATATAACATACACATTCGCAATCGGAGAACGAAATCCGATCTTGTTTCTATAGAAGGAAACGTCAGTCCATGTCCATTTGTTTCCAAAGTTTCCTTAAACCGGATGAATACAATAGTCTTCTTCCGAAGGGGAGAAAAAAGTGATGACGATTCGAATCGACTCCGAGTCAATCTGTTGCTTCCTTTAAAACCGTGTTGATTTAAGCATTGATTCTTAATGGCGAGAATTTTTCAAATTTCAATGCCCTTTGTTACCATTGTAACCTCGGTAAGGATGAGATGATCAACTGGCTGAATGAAAGCAAACTCAAATAGGAAACAGATGAATGCCCGGACACGTTGTAACAGCGCCCAAAATACAAACAACACAAACGAAATTACAAAATACACCAACACAATCCTTAATAACTTTTATATGCATACATCTTCTCGGCGGTCAAAGTAGACAAGAAAAAAACACGGTTCGTTGAATTTACTAAGAATTCCTAAAGCTGAAGAAAAACTGTCGGCTATTGTTGAGGTAGTGGCGATTTGTTCCGGACATGTTGTCAAGAAATGTTGACAGGGCGTGCGAAATTTTAATTGATGAACGACAACTTATTGATGTCCAGAATCGACAAAAGGCCAGAGCAGCAGCAGCTGTATCGATAAAAAGACCTCCAACTTTGTATTTTTGGGCCTAAAAATCGGTGTTTTTGTAATTAGATTTGGACCCCAAAGAAAGCATTGGAGTCGGCACCGAATCGAATCGTCCGCTGCGCCACCTGGAAATTGTTTCAGTGTGTAGCCTTAGCCTTCGATAAAAAGCTATGAAACGACAATGTAATATTCCTGTCGCGCCGCGCTATTATTACATCATTACTTTTACATTTGACAGCTGCGGGACAGATATATGGTAGTGGCGCGAAAAATGCTTTCAATGAGCTTCTTGTCCTGAGGTTTGGCTTGGGTGCCACCTTTTTATATTCGAAATCTCGCGCCCAAAGCACAATTGCAAAAAAGGTGACCCGAATAATCGAAAAGGGTTGGTAATAAAAGTCAAGGAGGGAAATTGGCAAACCTTGTTCAACAGGAAGGAGCTCCTGTGTGTTGAGCAATAATACAGATCGTAAAGTGTGTAAATGGAAAAAAGCAATTGGCGGGGGAAAAAGTTTACAAAACGTAAACGTGTCCGTGTGTGTAATTCGATCGACAAAATATTGTTATGGGCAGGTATATAATATATAAAATCTCCCAAAATTTGAAGGCGGGTAAGAGGAAATAGCCGGGTCGCAGCGGGATGCCCGGATCCGGGTAACTTGCCTATTTTCGCAGGTACTAGTACTTTGTACTTTGAACGTATTTCACTTGAATGGGTCCAGTGACATAGTTTCCGAAGCGTGTAACTGGAGTGGGCTCCTACTCGACTCGATGAGAGTTTCGCGGCCAGTGGTGCAGAATCCATGTGCATTATTGGCTTGTAATGGAAAAAATAAGTTTCGATCAAGAGTTTCGATAGTTTTCAACAAGAGTTGTGGTTATAATATACAGCTCGAGACTCGAGAAGAAGAAAAGCAACAAGCAAAAACTATCCAAGTTGGAAGAAATTGGTGGAAAAACATGGAGAAAACACGTGTTCGAAGCTTGTAGCGACCGACATGGGTCGGAATGCGGGACATTAAGCGTGTCACATTTCATTGAATTGTGAGAATTTGCCACGCTCCTTCGAGTACAAGATTTCTAGAAGAGAAGGAGGAGAATCAAGAGCTGGAGCAAGAACAAGTTTCCATTGGGAAATGGCAAAAGCAGCTGCAGAAATGTATCCAAGAAATATACTTTACACAGGCTACTACAAGCTTCGAATGGAGACAAAAGTCCAAGGCACATGGCGAGGCTCCATGTTCCGGACCACAGGGTTTCAGGGATGAATTCCGCTGAGAAATTGCTCATGTACAAGAGACAAAAGTTAAGTGGAACTGATTGCCGGGCGGGGGTTAGTTATGAATAAAGTCTGCTGTACGGATTTCGAAGAATATTCAAGTAGTAAAGGGAAGCTGAATTCGGTAGTTCACGGTCTAATTGTGGATTTCCAAATTAATGTGGTGTCAAACTAAACGGGGAGACAAAGTGGCGGGGGAGGAGACCATGAACATGAGGTTCGACAAATCCCACAAATATGTTGCTGGCAGCAGTCGGCAGTTTCAGTTACGTTACGGGGAGAATGGACGTAATTGATTGATCTTGAATTTTGATCCCTGAATTGACCACATGGCTTTTGTGTCAAGGGTCATTTTGTTGAGTGTTTTCAGTAACGGTTGCGTGGGTGGCAAGGGAGAGGCCTCAAGGGTCTGAAAAATAACTGTAACAGATCCTGGAAATTACCAGATGACCAAAGGTCATTTAGGAAGGAAGCAGCAACTGATTGATTTGATGTAGTCGAGGTTGAGGTTGGTGTAGGTCAGGGACAATTACAGTTCTACGGTTGCTATGAGCCGTTCAGGCTCTTGATTAGATCCTGGACAGGAAATTCGTGGCGATTTTGAGCTCAATTTGTTTTGAAAATTTTGAATGATTTTGGTGCCGTTTTAAATCTTTTTGTAAAATCCGCCGTACTTTTGAAGCTTCATTGCACTTGTGTCTTCAGTTTGCGAATCTCGGACGCGCATATTCATTGCTTACTTACTTACAGCTCCCCATTTTCTCATAGAATTTCACATCTCATAGGATCCTGATTCTTGGTCCTTCTTGACAATCTTTAGCATTTCGTTCACATACTCAGGACAAAAATTCATTGAATTCTTTTGAGTTATTACATCGTCATCTCCTTTTTGGTTCTTCTTGCTTGATCCCGTTCCTTCCGCTATATGTCTACCAAGTTCCTCATTTCTTCCTTTTACCATTTCCAGCATACCTTCATGATACAACCTGAAGAATCTCACTCACTCACAGTCAGCCAGTTTTTCTCATGTCCTTCCTATGCGTATATATGTGTCGGCACTCTTGGAAAAAGCTCGTCTAGAAATCACTTCCCTCAACAAGAGATTTGTTCCGGTAACCTGTTTGTTCCTTAACTTGGTCGTTTATCCTTGTAAACTGCATTATCCATGTATTTTCTCTGACTGCCCTTGCATTGCTTGCATAGCTTCAATGACCGACGAGCTATAAATCTAACTCGGTTTAACTCGCCTCAGAATCTTGTAGAAACCAGCCAGACCTGATCTCATAACTGATGAACGCGACAACGTTCCTGATCTTTATTGTGATCATGGCTCAAGTTTAACCTCAACGACAAAGCCTTTGGATTCTTCTTCGGACTCGTTTGGACCATAGTTTGAAATGGGTGCGCGGCGCGCGGACGGACATCTCAGGCCTTGCACTTCAAAACAGGATAAACCACCACCACATGGATGCCGAAGCCTTTAAAGACCGAAGCGGGTGGTCCTGCATGGCATGTTGGTTTCATGTATATATGCCTTGTAATAATTTGTGGTTGTCGTCCAAGTTGTCCCGATACTTGTTGAACGACAAAGACCAAAGTCGGTGACTCGGAAAAAGGCAAAGCAGAAGAAGAAGAATACAAGGATAATAATAATACTGATGATGATCAGCGCGATCATATTGAAGCCAACCCACGTCGTTTAAGGCCAAAAGGACATTCAATCTCTGAATGTTTTTTTTGTAGCGCACAAATTGGGCCTTCCCACGTTTACAAAATTTTACAAGACTCTGATACGGGGCAATAAATACAAGAAGCCTTATGACTTGTCAAACACTTCAAAATCCAGTGGTTTTTGAGGTGGTACCAAAGGTCTTCCTCGTAGAGAGCTTCCGCGCGCGCGCTGCGCGCGCCGCGCTCTCTGGCGGAAGAGTGAGAAGAAGCAAGTTTCCAAGGCTTCCTATTGAATGAATACTATACCACCAAGGAAGTTTGTAATTGAAGTCGTTAGGAAGTGGTAAGAGAAACATGGAAAAACATGGAAGGAAATGAGCTGGAAGCCTGGACAGAGGTGTGAAACAAGAGATGATTTCGAAGAAGAAAAAGAAGGCGGCTGAGCAAAAGACTTGGACTGAAATACATGGCGTTAAACGGCAATTGACTCGGCGGGTGGACTTGGAGGGTGGCAAAGGGGCACTGAAGGAAGGTCAAAAGAGCCGTGTGTCTTATGGGTGCCAGTTTGGAATAAGGCAATGAAGGAAATGGTTTATTATTATGGCACTCTTTTCTTGTTATTGCGTAATGTGTTTCCTCTTCGTCTGTATTTTTTCTGGAGAAGAATAGAGGATACAAGACACCCAAACCTATAAGTTTTGGGTGTGTTGTCCAGTCTTCCAAGGCATCCAAGGCTTCATGTCAAAGGCTCGCTCGATTTAGCGCGGAGGGTGCTGGCTGGAGATTGTGGATTCTTTAGTTTCCAGGGTTCCTGGAATTTAAAAAATTTCAAAGTTTCTCCAGACGGCGTGGCAACAACAATAGAGTCCAAGTCTTTTGGAAGCTTTTAAAAACTGAGGGATTTTTAGAGGTGACTTTGAAGTGATTAGTCAAGCTCGTGGTGGTGGACTTTACTTTGATTCGGAGGAGACCTCCGCCAAAGTATTGGGTGAATTGAAGAATCTATAATGAAACCAATTTGGTGACAATAAAGGTAAACGAATTAAGGTGGTCGGCGGTGGGGTCAAACGCCACCTACGCGGCCTCGACCACTTTCAACAGAGACCGCCGCGCGAGGTCGCATTGAAGTCGGCGAGGATTTGGCAGTATTGGGTAACAAACTAAACAAAGGGCGGCGGCGGCGGCGGTGGTGGTCTCTAAATGTAGGTATAATCTGAAAAGCATTTTTGTCTAATGGCATTATCGATGTTGACAATAGTGGGAGTCACCTTATAATACTCAGTCAGATATAGTCAAGAGTCAAGAGGTATTTGTGCGGGATTAGAGGTATGTCAAATTGTTTGGAGTCCTTTAGGGACAAATCAATGTCGTCATTAGTCTACTTCTTTGAACTTTTGTAAAGAGCCCGCCATCAGTGAATATTGGCTTTATTATCGGGGACAAGGAGAGACGTAGCGGGATCAATTTCAAATTCCAAGTGGATCTGACGGAGAGCTCAGACCAGACAAACAGGGATTTCACCAAGGGTGGCTCGAATATTTGACTTTGAGCGGCTTGCTAATGGAACTGATGATGAACACTATGGAATTGGGATCATGTCAAAAGCTTGAATGAAGGGTGGGTGGGTGCTGTATATCCGTTTGACGGATGAATAAAGCCGGTAAAGCCGATTGAAAAACGATTCCGATTCTGTTACGTAATAATGTCATTGAGTAACACAAGAATAAGAATTTCACCAAAGGTGGTGTCAAGTTCCAGAGAAGAAACGTAAAGCCCGAGAAGAATGCTCAAGTCGGTTTAATTCGAGGTGGTATCAGGCCGGGCGGTGAGACCACCGAAGCCGGTGCAGCCAGAATCGAGCGAAGCTACTTCGAAGTTCCAAGCAAATGGTACCGCAAGTGAAAGTTTTTGGTAGCTTCAGGTTTTCGTGACGGACAACTCGAAAAATACAAATTTAAAAAAACCTTGAAATTATTTTGTAAATTATGCTGCTTTTTAATGCCGCTCTAGAAATTTTTGTGTGTTTGATATTCAACATTTAGCTGTAGCCCTGGCGACGCTCGTTAATATTTTTGAAATGATTTGCTAGTTTAAGCTAAAATGCATCTTTTGAATGCCGTTTAGCAAACATGTTAAAGGAACCCAGTCGATTTACAGATTGCAAAATTGTGTTTCAGTCCTGGAACTTCAGGTCAGACAGTCAAAACTGGGCTGGTGACAAACACAAGATTTACAACCTAACGACAGCTCCAATGATGATCCCAATTCCTCTTTAGTATCCGAGGCTCCATTGACTCTTCTTTTAATTTACTATGGGAAAGTGGGAAAGTCACCAAGTCGCCCCTAAAAGACAGTCCTTTAATTGTCCGCTAACTGTACTAATACAGCTCGACAGAATCTCCTCAACAAGTTGCTTAACTTTTCGCCGTCTATGACCAAGAAAGACTTTGGGCAACTCCTGTTCACAGCTGGAAACGTCCATAAGAAAAAGCAAGACTTTGTTCTCACCTTGTCCTCACATTATCATCATCACAAGTCTGCGACTGCGGGTGCCACTTGACTTTTGGATTTGCCGCCGTTGCCGCCGCTCCCGTCCAGTTACAAAGGCAAACTTTTCATTTCTTTGTCCAGTGACGACAACTGACTCAGAGTCATCTCTCTTCTCTTCAATTGTCTCAGTATTCGACATAAGGCTCCGCAGAATCGAGTCCACCAAATCTTTTTCTCATGACCTTCAAAGCTTTTTCCGAACGAAAAGGCTCTTGTTTCTCCTCCGTATTTACTGCCGAGGCTATTAAACGTGTACAAACGATTTCACCGCCATCAACTACTGTATGTTTACTGTGTACACCGAAATCATCATCATCATGATCGTTTAATGACTGCTTATAGAATTACTGGAAATAAAATCCGAATGAAATACAAACAAACGAAATTACGACTTCCACTTCTTCTCTTCGCAGACTCTTTTCAAGGGAAAAAGGTCGGAGGAATGCTTTTTAAAAAGCCGGTTGAAATTGATAGCTTTGTTTATTAGTTTAACTGGATGAGAAGAAGACTTTGATGATTAAGAGGAGCAAAAAGATAAGAATTCTTCAAGGGTTTAAGAA
>JAQGBJ010000897.1:0-29865 GCA_034698345.1 Sphaeridia pumilis | reverse complement strand
TAACAAAACACCGGGCACGTTCATAACCCAGTACGAACTCAACCTAACCTAACCTTACCGAGGCTAGCAAGGCTTTTCAGGCCACCTCTTTGGCACTGGCCCCCTACCAAATGCCAACAGCAGTGTTGAACTTCAATGTTAAAAGTTTGTATGCAATTTTTGCACATGTTAGGAATGATTTTCTGGTGATTTTTGTTCATAACGGATTAAATGTAGATTAAACCCGTCGTCGACGGATAATTTGATCCGTTATGACGGATTACTTGTACTTGATATCCGTTCTGAAATTCGTCGAAAACGGATAGGCCGACGGATTACTTGTAGAGCACGACGGAAATCGGATTAATTGCAGGTGGCGACGGATTGCGGCGACGGAATAGTTGTATTTCACGACGGATTACTTGCCCCGTCGGCGACGGATGACGGATTACTGGCACACACCAGATTCGGCAAATCTACACCAAATTCCTTATTGTTTACATTCCATTGTCCATATGATCTATCGCATTTTATTGTGCATGTTAGAATTTTAGAATTTTGCGATTTTTACAATTGCGATCATGTATAGTTTTTTCAGCTTGAGCAAAAATTGTTCTCACACCGGAATAATGTATTTCGTCAAAGTTGGTTATTCCCAATCTCAGATCTGGAGGCTGAGAGCCATGTAATAAAACTTTTGTAACTTTTCAAGTCCGAAGCCTGGGAGATCGTAACCTGCATTCTGAATATAGTTTCAAATCTCTTGTTGCCTTTACAGATTGGATAGCGTTTAGAAGTCTTAAAATTATGGGCCGGCTAGTTATTGGAGACTGCGGTTGGTGTGGTGAGAAAAGTTTGAAGGGGAATAAGAATGATCCGCAAGAGGAAGATCAAGTTCGGTTGCTGCTCAGCTTGTTAGCTCTGTCTCCGTCCATTGTTGCTGAAGAAGAAGCTACTCGTCTGTGCTCTAATTGTAATGACCTGGTTTATGCTGGAATCGATTATAGAAAGCGATTGGACGAAGCTAAATTAACACTTGAGAACCGAGCTGTCTCAGGAATAGTAAAGTCTAGTGAGTCTAGAGGAAGGAAGACAAAGGGAGATGCTTCGCCACGTAGTCTGAGTCTGGGTCAGCGGATTGCAAAATGTAAGATTACGATCATTTGAGAGAAACTGAGGTACATCTTCTCCTAGTAAGGAAAAGTTAACAAATGTTAACATCTGATTTGTTTTAGGTTTTCTAAACTGCTCCGTTCAGCTTGAAAATGTCAACTTGGAAGAGCTGGCTTCCTTGAGTTTTGTAGAAATACCAAGTGAATCTGGTTAGTTGACACTGCACTTGCGGGTTCACATAACTCGGTAACTGGGTATACATGTATATTAAGTTTTGTCTTTTTACGTCGAACAGGTAAAAAACAAGCCGTAGAGTTTACACGGGTAACTGGAGCCCAAGAAGCACATGGGCCAGAATTGGAGCTTGAAGTTGAAGTCAAAGTTGAAACGAATCTTGCTCAACTTGTCAGTGATGAGAATGGAGAGAACATTCTAGTCAGTATTAACTCTAACGCCGCTGCCGACCGAATACCAGAAATGTTAAACACCGCTGTTGATGGAGAAAATGGCGGTATTAATTATGAACGTGATCATGAGACTGAAGACATCGTATTGCAGGACGAATGGATGGAAATAGATAATATTGAGCCGCTGGAATCAGAAGAATTTGGACGGGACGAAAATCTTCAGCGCAGCAAAATTCTGGTTGCAGAGGATGCCCTGGGGTTAGTGAATACAGGAGAAGAACAAGTAGAAGCTGGCCATGGTAGGAAAAATGGGGACCGACTTGAAGCTGCTAGGAAACAATCTAAATTGAAAAATAAACCTGAACTCGATGAAAACGTCGAATCTGATGAAGATTTCAGTGTACAAGACCTGTCTTCTAATGGAGAAAGCAGTGCAGGAGACGATAATGCCAATGATGACGACGATCCTAGCTTTCATCCGCAGAGTCCCGATCTAACAACGTCCAGAAAAGGACAGCAGCCGACTAGACGACACACAAGAGCATCGGCGAGTGCTTGCAACGACACTTCTTCGACTACTCTTCAAGATTTTGTCATCCCTCTCAACAGTCATTTGGGCTTCGAAGCACCCGTCAAGTGTCCAGTGTGTACTCACGTGAGTCAGTCAAAAGTAACCCATAGAGAGCATGTTTCAAAAGCGCACAACTTGGGATGCACGATGATGAACTATTACCACTGCTACAAATGCCAGGAGCCGTGGAAATCACGAATTGCCAAACGCGGCCAGGGCGAACTTCGGGATGATGACAAAGACAGCTCTGATTTTATGATATTTGTTGATCTCCACGCCAAGTGCAAAAATGAACCGTTAACGAACTTCAAATGCAAGTTCTGCGATTGGGAAGCCTCCACTTTTAAGCAGCTTTGCTCTCACGAAATCAAAAAACACACCCGAAGTTATCCATTCCATTGCGAATATTGTGACGATGGCTTCTTCATGGAACGTGCGCTAGAATCGCACTTGAAGTTGGAAGAGAAGTATTCGAAAACAAAGCCGTACAGCTGCGATCAATGCGACAAAAGCTTTGCAACTCGGTATTTACTGAGGAGGCACAAAACAGCTCACCATCATGAACAAATGGAACCTGAACCTGAGGACCAAGTTGACCCCGAGGAAGCACTTGCACACATTTGCACCGAATGTGGCAAAGTGTTACAAAGTTTATACTCCCTAGCAACCCATATACGCACCCATGACGAACAGAAGAAGGGTGCTGGACGATGCGTTTGTGAAATTTGTGGGAAAGTGTTGGCAATCTCGTCTTTGAGATCTCATCGTTGTTTAGCCGCTCGTGGTCCAAGTCGCAGAAGAACTCGCAAAGCCGCGGAACGGGAAGGCGGACCTTCAGAGAAGAAGTCGAAATCCGGGAAGAAACCAGGGTCTCATCTTTGCGCCGAATGCGGGAAAGTTTTTCCACGTTCAGTTACACTCAAGTATCATATGAACTCTCACACCGGCAATCGTCCATTCAGATGCGCACAGTGTGACAAAGCGTTCCCTTCACCGCAATTGCTCAATAAGCACAAGCGGCATCATCGGGATAAGAGTAAAAAAGGAAACTTTCCTTGCCCTCAGTGTGGAAAATTGTTCTTCAGAGATGTGGACGTCGAATCTCACATTCGGTGTACCCACAACAGTGAGGTTTGGAAAGGACCTTTCATCTGCTCCATATGCGAGAAAGTTTATCAAACTGCTTACGAGCTCAAATACCACATGAATTATCACACGGGCAATCGACCCTACAAATGTACAGAGTGTGACAAAGCTTTTACGAGACCTGAGAAACTTCAGATCCACAAGAGAACCCATCAGGAAAACCGTGAAAGAAACGTTCCTTGCCCTCGTTGTGACAAAATGTTCTTTAACAAATCAAATGTCATTCAGCATGTTCGCGTATTCCACAACAAGCTTCCGTGGCCCAGCAAAATCAAGACGTACAAAAAGTGGATACCGAAAAACCCGGAGGCGCTTGAAGCTGCTGGTATTGAGTATAAACAAAAGTTGCAGACTGGACCAGAGGCGGAATCCGAAACTGTGACGGGAGAAAGGGAGTCAAGTTCAGCTTCTTTCTTAGGCGTGGGATGGATTCACGGTTCTGGAACAGTCTGAAACCAGGAGACGGCTCAACATTCCAACTAACTGGATGCGTACGGGCAATTTCATAAGCAATATGACTTACAGGAAGATTTCCTTCGGCGCAAGGTACGAGTCCCACATCAACATCAAGGCCTCAGTCCGTCTCCTACGACTATTGCAGAGCCTTCGGCCATCAGTTCTGATGCTCAGGACTCTCCGCTGACACTCCGGAAGGGCGATGGTGGAACGATTCCGTACAGGGCACGGTGGGGAATCCGACCGTTCCTGCCGGCCCCGCCCAGAACGAGCAGTCAAGAGATTCTGTTAATCAGGATCCGGAGTCCGGAAAGGCCCGCTATCTCCAGCTCCTTACTGCCGCGGACACAAATTGTAAATGTTGTGAGTTGGGAGAAATGTTAGCACTACAGTTTATACATGTAGCATTAGCTCTCTCAGTCAATCAGTTTCTTTCGAGTGGGATTGTGATGCCGTCCAATAGGGCTCTGATTGCGATTGCGAGCTTTGTAACAATCAACAGCGAGTATAAATGTCATTTTTAACTTGTTGTGCTGATTTTCGTTGTTGGCTCTCTTGAAAATCAAATTAAACAATAACATGGAGATATGAAATTCAGTTAATTCTTTGACGTCAATTGTCACTTTTGCCGGGAAAGCCCATGGAGAACAAGCGCTATAAAGAGTTCCTTGGTTGTTGACATAAAACCGCGGCAATTTCTTAGATTGAACAGAATCTCATCTTGTTCTTACTTGTTTTGCGAATTACATGAATGTGGCTTTTATCGTGCGTAATTTAGAATTTGAACTCAAAATATTCTGTGATTTGACAGATTATGATGGTTGACCCAAAGTTTGGCTTATTGAAGTCTGAATAGTGACCTTGGATTCCGGTCTTTAGTCGGAGCTTGTTGGTCGGAAACTAAAGTTATGAAGTAAGTATGTATGTAAAGCTTGAATCCTGGAAAAACATTACTTCACGTTGTGTGATTCTCAGTCAATTGATGTTTCGCATAATCTGAAACGCTTTATTGTTTGATTTTCAGAGGCTGAAACAAATCCAGAATGAAGTCCTTTGAAGAATGCAGTTGGTGCTGTGAAAAGAGTCTGAAAGTGGACAGGGCGGGTTTCCAAGCAGAAAATCAACTTCGGCTTTTGTTAAGCTTGCTGAATCTATCTCCTTCAGTTGTAATTGATCAAGGCACTTTTCATTTGTGCGCAACCTGTAACTACTTGACTGAAGCTGGAATTGACTACAAAAGGCGATTCGACGAAGTGAAATCAACTCTCAGGAAAAGAGTTATCACAACAAAGTCCAAAACTAGAAAAACTGTTAAAGACGCTTCGCCGGTTACATTGGGTCACAGGATCGCTAAATGTACGTTACATATAGTTTGGGCAATAAGATTTAGCCTAAATTTTAGCACCATTAACTGAAATGTACATCGTTCCAGGTTTCCTCAACTGTAATGTTGAACTTGAACGTGTCCACTTGGATGAAGTAACTTCCGAGAAAGATGTCAAAGTCTTAGGTGGGTTCATACTTTTGTCTGTTGAAGATGTAGGAAACACTGCTTTACCTGTTGGTTTTCGACAGGTGAAATTGCACAAGCTGCTGAGCCTGAATCTTTCGTACCAGGGGAAATTGTACCAGAATCTCAGTTGATCATAGCAGTCAAACATGAAGAAGACCCTGATGAAGCTGCCATTCTTGGAGATGATGTAAAATCTACAGTCAGCTCTAGCGTTGGTGTCGTCATCATCACACCAGAAGTGGTCGAAAATGTTGCTTGCATAGAAGAACCTGCTGTTAACGTTGCAGGCGATCCGATCATTAAGACCCAAGTCGACATTGGTGAGCACGAATGGATGGAAATAGATGATGCTGAGCTACTCGAACCAGAGGAAATCACATCGGAAGAAGTTCTTCATGACCGCAGAATCTTACCTGAGGAAGAAAACAGGGAGCTAGCAGACGAAATAGAAGAACTAAATGAAATGACCAATCTGGACCAACACAAGCTTTGTGAAGCAATCGACATTAACACACTTCCTGTCACGAGTGATGACGATTTTAGCGTACAAGAAGTATGTTTGAGTGACGAAAGCAGTGATGATAATGATGATCCCAGTTTTGCGTCACGGAGAACTGAAGTACCCCCTGACGGAATAACGAAACAGCCGACCAAACGCCTAACGAGATCTTCAGCGAGAAATAGTGAAGTAACAGCGGTGTCTTGGGAAGTTCAACTACATACTGATAAGTCTTCTACAACGCGGATGCCTATAATCCGCGGGAAAGCATCGCCAAAGAAAGTTGAGAAAGCAAGCCCACAGAAACAGAAGCTCACCCAATCGTCGGGGAGTACACCTTCAGGAAATGTTCATGAAAAGGTTCCGAGAGAAAGCCTGCTTGATGCTACTACGGTTACAAGAGATCAATGTCTGTTCTGCACTACCAGCGTCCCTGAGACTTCAGATCACCTATTCAGCGTCCATAATCTTGTGCGGCAATTCGGAAACTACTACTCATGCCGATTCTGCCTGCAGGCTTACTTTGCACCAGATCCAGAAACCCGAACTGGCCTCTTGACCGCCGACCACTTCGACCACTTCAGAGAATTCGTAAAGTTACACGAAAGCTGCCTTGATCAACTACAACAAGCAAAAGAGCCACAGCGTTGCAAAGTCTGTGGAAAAGAGTTTTACTCTGGACCTGAGTGTATCAGCCACGAATACAAGAACCATGGCGACGATACACCAAAGGCCAGCGGTCAGGTTATGTGCGCAGCTTGTCCCGGAAAAAAATACAGTTTGAACCATCTCAACCACATGAAGAACGTCCACCCCAGACCTAAATGGCGCTACGTTAGGTTGTATGGATGCTGTGATTGCCCAGCAAGGTTTCGATTCAGAGAGGAATTCCGTCTTCACAATAGTCACCATGCTTTTTCAGCCTTTTCTGCTTCTAATCTATGTGTTCTATGCGATTCTCCCCGTCAATCTGTCGTCAGTCTCTACGGCCACTACAACAGCACACACGGCTTGGACTTCATTAACTTCTCACACTTTGCTTGCGTCAACTGCAACCAAGCTTTCCAATCGACTTCAGAAGTTCTTATGCCTAGCGGAAAAGCATCCGTGTCTAATCGTTCAGAACTGGAAGTCTTCGTCCAAGCTCATGCAGCATGTACCATGGAGAATCTTGGCTCAGTTGAACAACATTGCCGTTTCTGCTGGTTCACGACTTCAAAGGCTAAGTTGCTGATTGAGCACGAACAGTGCATGCATCAAGAAGATATGCCAGCTGATACTACGAAGCGCTGCAAAGTTTGTGGTCTACCTTGTGACGATCTACAGTTAGTTGAACATCTGTTTAGGCACAGTCCAGAAGATGTTGACATTTTCAAAAGAGCCACAACGCTTCCAAATTCTTGTCAACAGTCAAACATTGTGAATTGTAGACATTGTGGTGCTAAATTCGCCGCTAGAAATCACCTTTATACAGCTCATCACAACATGCACGTGATTGACGAAAGGTCTCGCGCTCGTAATTCAGGACTAGGACTTCAGCTGTTCGGCCTTCCACGCACAGACTGCATCTTGTGTGAATTTAATTATTTCCTGAAGGACAACAATGGAATGAAAGATCATTACCAGAAACAACACAATCTGAATCTGATCCCATTGGACTTACAATTTTACTTCAACTGTAAATCCTGCTCGACACCATTTCAATCCAATAACTCGGACCAGCCTTTGGGGCTAGTGACGCCTGAAGATGTCGAGACGTTCAGAAGTTATGCTTCTGAACACTTCAACTGCAGCAGAGATGTTTCAACAAATTACTCTTGTCGTCAATGCTCCAGGGAGAAGTTTGAAACTCTACGCGATCTAGTGATCCACCATGCGGAGAAACATCTTGCACTTCTGAAGTGTGAATATTGTTCTGCTTCCTTCAACAGTCACACGCACTTCAGAAAGCATATCCGAAGATATCATTCTCAGAAATATCTCATCGAGGTCAAGTGCCATCGCTGCTGGAGAAAATTTGACACACTGGAAGTGCTGAAGGAGCATTTGAAAGAAGGGAACGTCGGAGTCACCGAAAAGCATTTATTACCCACTGCTGGATTTACTTGCTTGTCTTGTAACCTCTTTTTTGACTCGACCTCACTTTTGGTGCTTCATATTCAAGAAATCCATGACCGCAGCCAAGACTTAACTTTCAGCTGCCACCAATGCACGAAGGTCTTGAAAATCAACGACTTCAGAAGTCCTCGGCATCGTTCGGGCAGTCAAAAGCGTTCTCACGGTCCTTATATTTTGGATACGGAAGGGGAAGAAAGAAACTTCGAGACGTTCACTGCATTATGCATCCAGCATCATCAGGAGTGCATCACCCAAAACAGTTCCGAACTTTGCACTGTGGACCTGGATTCCGACTTTTGCTGTCACATCTGCAAAGACACTTCTTCAGCTTCTTCGCAGGACTTTTCTGCTCATTTGAACCGCCATGTCGGTTTCGAAATCGCTGTCAAATGTCCACTGTGTACCCACATTAGCTCATCTGAAAAAGTCCAACGAGTGCACATCTCCGAAGACCATAACCTTGAAATCCCAATGCGAAACTTCTACCATTGCAACACATGCAAGGAACATTGGATATCGACGACCCCCAACTGTTGTCAGACGGAACTGCCTTTAGCAGAAGTTATCGATTTGCTACTTTTTGCAGAGCGACATGCCACGTGCGAGAAGGAACAACGCACCATGTTCGCATGCGGGATCTGCAAGTTGGAAACCGCTGTTCCCCAAAAACTTCGACGCCACGTCATGTCTGAGCACCCTGAAAAGTACCCTCCGCTCTGTGTAAAATGCGGTCAAGATGCCTTCTTAGGAGCCGAAGTCGGTAATACTTCCAGGGCATATAAAATAAAAGGACGGAAGCGCCAGAGGAACTTTCCATGCCCTCATTGCGGTAAAATGTTCTTCTCAAGGGTTTACATGGAAAGGCATTTTCGGCGGGTCCATAAAGGCATTCCATTGCCGAATCAAGAAGTTTCGAAAGTTAAAGAAGGACCTCACCTTTGCCCTCAATGTGGGAAAATCTTTAAAAAGGCAACACTTTTGAGGTTTCACATGAACACTCACAGTGGGGATCGACCATATAAATGCGACCAGTGTGACAAAGCTTATTGTGCACCTAGATTGCTTTATACACATAAAAAGGTTCATAAGGATGCCCGGTTCTTATGCCCCGAATGTGGGAAAGTTTACCGAAATGCCCCAGCGCTCCAACTTCACATGAATTCTCACACTGGGGATCGACCGTACAAATGCACCCAGTGCGACAAAGCTTTCGGGAAACCATTAAACCTTACACTTCATAAGAAGACTCACCAGGAGAACCGTGAAAGAAATCTTCCTTGTCCCCACTGTGATAAAATGTTCTTCAGGAGACAAAACGTTACTCAGCACATCCGTGTGTTCCACAACAAGCTTCCGTGGCCCAGCAAGATCAAGTCGTACAGGAAATGGATACCGAAGAATCCGGAGGCCCTTGCAGTTGCTGGCATCGAGTATCATAGGAAGTCTATGAGTGAAGAAAGTGATTCCGATTGAATCTTTTAGTCCATTTGTGTACGTGTACCTCTGAATCGGAGTCGAAGTTCTAAATTATAGTTAACTTTGTTATGGTCACAAGATTTGAGGAACGTTTATGGCCTTGCATTTGTGTTTTTAACTCAAATATTATTTGACTTTCTGAGGGCCGAGGGGCTTACAAAATATTTAAAGTCCTTGCTGTTTTTGCTATATTATTTTTCTCGTGGTTTAAATTAAACGAATTAAATTGATCGCTTTGTAATCAGCACAATTTGATTTCAGTAAAACCGTAGCTTCGAAAAGTTGCCTGACGGAAAAAGTATGACTTTGCCCCTAAAAGTCATCGAGTGGGTGTCTGAACGTTATGGATTCCGAGAGCGCGAATTTTAATGACCCAGCTGCACGTGTTATTTTTATCAGTGCGCAGCTCTTCAGCAGTATTTGAATTGAACGCATCGAATCTTCAATTTTCTGAATTGAAGATCATAACAAATCAATCATGGGCAATGCCATTTGTACGAATACGAAATTATAATTGAAGTCCATAAGTCATTTGCTCTTCCAAAGTATTCCTCAAGGACAAAGGATGTTCTCCAAGTTTTGTTTCTAGTCATTGTGAAAAAGTATACTTTCAAGGTATGTAAACATTCTAATTTTATGATCATCCAATGTAAATGATCGATTCAGTATTTGTGAGATCGGGTTGGTAATTTTGCCTTTCTGTAGTGTTCACTCCAAAATGGAGGAATTAGCCGATGCATTGTATCAGCTATGTCTGAACGAGAAGTGTCCAAGGGACATCCAGTTCAACGCGGAGCATATCATAGTGTACGGTCTTTACGAGAAACGAACAAGAAACGAACACCTTCAGACTGATCCAACCTACGTCAAACTAGTGAGCTCCAAGGACGTGATCCAAGAAGCAGAAGCAAAATGGAAAAATGCTTTGAAATGCCATGCGATCGTTCAACAACCGAGCAAATATATTTGTACCATTTGTCACAGCGGTGCTGGCCTTGTGATTAATTCCGTCAAGTCGGTTTTGAAGCATGTCATGGACAAGCTCCATATTACAGCTGAATCGGTAAGTTTCTCGAAACACGTTTTCTCACCGAAATCTCCCATGTTTAATCCTAAATGTTGGTTGATTTGATCAGGTGCATGAGCTAGATCGCACTTCAGTTCTGCTGCCTGAGCCGACAGAAGAACACTGCAAGGCTGTCTCGAAAGTGCTACAAGGTGTGTTGGAGAATATCCAGATGAAAAGTGAGGATGTGACTGCCAGACAGAACTTCGTTCAAGAACTGAATGCAAAGCTGGCGGACCTGAAATGTGGTAAGTTGTGTGAATGTGGAATTTTGGTCTTGGGCCTTGGTTGTTGGCCGATTTTTTTGACGAGAATGATTTGAATTTTACAGGAATCCAACTTGTAGTGATGGGATCTTCATTAACAGGACTTGGCTTCAAACGCTCAGACTTGAATGTTTACGCATCGCAAGAGGCGTCACCTGAAAAACGTGATACAGATATAGATGACTGGGCTTTATTAGGGAAGGTCATAAGTGGAGACGAACGGGTCGGGTAATTGCAAATTCCAATTAGCGGGTTGAAAGCTGGAGTTTGTGAAAAAATGAACTTTATTTCTTTCACAGGGAACTCACTGCTGTCTTAGCAGAAAAAAGTTTCACAGCAAACGTGAAACTTGGCATTGGAGGAGAGGAGACTTGTGTTCGGCTGAATCTTTGTACCAATTCGAACAACGCTTTCCAACATATTCAGCTAAACACCTTGTTCCAGAACTATGTTGTGATTTGCCCTATGGTGCAGACTTTGACCGTCGCTTTTAGAATTTTGATGCAGGTAAGGGGCAGAAAATGTTACGGAAGTCAGTTTCATGTCTCGTATACTTTAATTTAACTTTTACTGTTTTCCTGATGCAGATGCTCAAGTTGGACGACCCTGATAGAAATGGTTTGTCTCCTGAGGTCGTCATTATGCTAGTCATCCATTACCTGCAGAAGGAAGCCGGTTTACCTGTGTTGAAGTTGGACGGGGCTGAAGTTTCGTGGCAACTCAAAGACTGTAAGAGTACTAACCTGGAAAATTTTCTGACAGAAAGCAAATGCTGACAAGGTTTTTAATGAAACAGGTAACAAGGAAACAAATCCAGGATATCATTGGATGAAACTATTGAAGTTTTACTCTCAACTTGACGTTTTTGAGAAAGGAATCGGTATTCTAGAATCATATCCGAACCTTCAGCATGGATCATTTACAGGCGTGCGGATTCCTATACAGCGTAAGAATAATGAGCACTTAATTAAAATATTTTTGTGAACTACAGGAATTATACACGTAGAATTATTTTGCCTCCAGATCCCCTGCAACCACAGCTGAATATGCATCGGATCAGTAACAGTATGGCTGGAAAATTGATCGCGACTATCAGAAGACTTTGCCGGTACTTCGGCATCCCGCGATCTATTTACGGGCCTATCTACGACTTAATATCGGAGGAAGGAGGCAGATGTTCACCAATAGTGTTGCCAAAAGTCATTGGAGCGACAGAAGAAACTACTGAAGCGTACTTGAAACTAATTCATGCCAAGGAAGGAATTTTTCCTGGTAAATCCAATTGCCCGGAAACCGCGACGCTTTTGATGCACGAAAGAGCTTCCGGAGAATGGGAAATCGAACGAAGCAGTGCTGCTGAAGCAGAAACATTGTTCCCCTCCGAGTGCTATTTTTACGAATGGAGCCGTGGTTCTTTTGGTATTAAAAAGGTAATTATATTCCACGGATGATTAATTCATTACTAAATGATGTTTTAATAGTCAAATACCCTGATTTACAGGACCAGTTTCCGGAGCTCAAATGCCGTACATGTCACAAAGCCCATGCAATAAAAAACTGCACAGTGGACAAGTGGGTCAGGCCTAAAAACGAAGGGTCTGTGGATGCATCGAATCTTCGCGTACTTTCGGACATGCTAAATGAATATAAGCGTGAGTAACTATAAAGTAAGCCTAAAACTTTCACTTTTCTAACGTTCATTTTCCATGTAGGCGAGGAAGGTTTAGATGAATTTGCAAGCATCAAAAGAAAACGTGTCATCGCTGATCTGGAAAACTGCATCCGAAAACATATCCGTGCAGTGAAATTACACGAGTTTGGTTCTGGAGTGAACGGTTTTGGAAACAAGCATTGCGACATCGATCTCTGTATGACTGTTAGCGCAAATGTGGGTACTTCATATAATGAATGTTGCCTTAGCTTACAGATTGGTCTTACACATTATTACTTTTTTCCAGGACGACATTGAGACGTTAGAGTACGATGATTTGTCTCCTAACTTTGTTCACCTTCATCTGGAGCGTGTGAATAAAGCACTACGTTTCACTGTGTATGACTACAGTGATGTGGTTTTCATCCGAACAGCCAGAGTACCTATCGTCAAATTTCGCCATAAAAAGACAGACTTGGAAGGAGACATTAGTATGAGCAATTACTTGGCCCATCATAATTCTCAGCTGCTAAGGGCGTACAGTTGTATAGATCCAAGAGTTTCGGTGAGTTCCTGTTACAGTTTGTCTAATCTTGGCTGAAGCACAATTAGATGGTTTCGATAGAGGAACTTCCACTTCATTTTTCTCTTCGTTCTATCACTATTTTTTCTTCTACTCACAGATCCTGGGGTTATTCTTGAAGTACGTCATGAAAATTTGTGGCTTAAGTGACGTTTGTACCGGTGGATTATCATCATACGCTCATGTTCTGATGCTGATTCATTACCTGCAACAAGATGTTTGCCAACCTGCAGTTTTACCTGTTTTGCAACAGGTGTGGTGAATACATTTTTGATTTCAGAACACTTGATGTTTGTGCATTACCAGGAATTCATGTTCACCAACATTATTACGTTTCTTACAGCTCCCGTCAAAGAAATTGCCATCTAAAGCTCAAGGCTGGACTATAAATTATTTCGGTGATGCTGACGAACTTTCTGAACTTGTAAGTATTCTTGATATCTTGATACTGAAATTTATCATCCAGTCAGTGTAACTTTCATTGGAACAAAAACTTTCTAATCTTTTAGGCAAAGCACTGGGACGAATACGGAGGGAACCGTGATTCTGTCGGAAAGCTCTTTATTGGATTTCTGCATTATTACACAGAAGTTTTCGACTACGAGAAACACGTTATCACCATTCGCCAGAAGGAACCTCTGACTAGAATCGAAAAGTTTTGGTCAAATCCATCTCTCATCTCCATTGAAGACCCTTTCTTATTGACTCATGACCTTGGACGGACTCTGAAACGACATGGTATGATTGAGAGATATTTTTATTTATGTTGTTGTAACTTCGGATTTTGATACCATAATGTTTGTTTGTTCTGCAGCGAGTTTGCTCATTGTAACGACTTTTGCCAACCTTCGGCAGCTGATCTACAAGCTAGCAACTTCTGGAGAATTGGAACGCCACTTTTTTGACGAGCTTGTAAGTTAGCGTGAACAGTTTTAAATTTGAAGTCTTTTTATTCACACTGTCCTCGTCCTCATTACGAGAATGACTTATATTCCAGATTGAATTTTCTGCTGAAGTTGAGAGAAGCAAAGGAAACGCTGGAGCCCTACCAAAGTGCAAGAGGTGCAAGGAGTTTGGTCATACAATAAAGAAGTGTCCTCGTAACCTTCAAAATGACAGACAGCAGCAAAAGCGTGACAGGGTGCCTTCCAACTCCGATAGTCATGCCAGTGACGATTCTTCAGTAGCTTCAAACCCATCGCCCACGGTCAAACCAAGTTTTCGAAAGCCTCCACCTAGGAAGAAAATGATGAAAACAAGAATTTTTGAGAACAGCGTTTACAAGCCGCCCATATGAAAATGGTGTCAACATATCAGTTATTACTACTCCTCGTATAGAAATCAGCCGCCAATAGCTTCAGGGATTGATACATAAATATCATACTTGACGCCGCTAGTGCATCAGATAGACTTTTATTAACCGCAAAGACTTTGATCTTAAGCTACCTCTCCAAGTACGAAAGTTATTTTTTTTACAAATATTACACATCTGTAAAGCCTTTGATACATATTTTGGTGCTCTGTACAACATTCACGTGATACACATTACATTCACGGTACTTGAGTCGTATTGTATTTTTATGAGAAGATTTATATCTTGTGAGTCATTTGTACTGTATAATCTTTATACCTTACTGACTTGTATCCGATATTCTGAAGTCAAAGAAATTTCATTATTTTGATAATACCTCCTTTGTGATTGTCGCAAACGGTTCTTGTAATAGGTACTGCTGAATTGACAGGTAGCGATCTGACACACAAGTCTTTTCAACTGTTGTCGAAACTTGCTCCCACAAACACAGTAGACTACAAAATTTATAGCAGCGTTGAAGGAATACAAGTAGGTTTTGAGTTTGTTGAGTGCAAAAACCCAGCAAGATTCGTCAAAGCTCCGGCTTGAGAATCCGTCAGCAAGAAGCGCGTCTATAATGAAGAGAACGTTGCAAACGGTAAAGATTGCGACGACAAATACGAGCATTGTTGTAATGGACAGGTCGTGCTGTTGGCTTTTTGTCAGGATCTGCTTTGTACGGTTGGTCGCCCGGATCTTGAAAATTGGACAGTTGTTTAACATTCAACAGTCCTCGAGCTACAAATAAGGATATTTTTATATATAAAATACCTCTCTGTAAATCCGAGTATTAAGCAGCATGAGCAGAACCACCGGAACTACAAAGTTGACCACAGCGTTCCCCCAAACAATGTACAGCGTCCGGTACACGACATCGCTAACGATCTTTGTCGTCTTGGGGATCCAGGAAACTACTCCAAGTTTATCCAAAAGTTGATCGATTTCAGCCTGCGAAGTATAGTTTGTTTCCAGTCCAACTTTGAGCTTGCACTCGTACTCAGGATTGGGGATGAGCGTCTGATGGTACCATTTGGGCCAATTGAAGAGCGCGGCGAAGCCCGCGATCACAAGCGTGTACAAGACCGTTTTGCGCTTGCTGGGGAAGAACGCGAGCGCTCGAAATGGCTGGCAGACAGCAATATAGCGCTCAACGCTCAACAGCACTGTTAGGTAAGCTGAGGCTGTGAATGCTAAAAAAAATTCAAAATATTCCGGTTAGTGAGTATTCACTATATTTCCTTTTGATTAATTTCAGAGACTTACCAATCCAGCCCGCCATCATCAGCCCATACATTGTGTAAAACTCCCTCTCGCGGCTCACCAACTCAACTCCCATCGACGGCAGCCCTATAAACACCAAATGGACCCCAAGCTGAAGTGAGTCTGCAATTGTGAGTGCTGTCAGGAGGACACTGTAAGCGCTTCGCATCTGAGGCATACAGAGGACGAAGGCGCTGATCATGTTGCCGACCAGTCCAAAGACAGCGGTTCCAGCAATACTGTAGCCTTGAGTGTAGCGGATGACTTCGTGACATTGGGTGTAGTTGGGCTTGGCCGGGGCCAAGGAGGCGGGGCATTCGCGTGCCCAGTCCTCCTGGACCAAGCGGTACCAGTCGAGGGGCGTTGCTAATTCTCCAGTGTCGTTCATCATGGGACCCACGAACTTCAGCTTCTTTTGTATTAGCAATTCAAACCAGTAATCGGCATCAGCGTCATATCTTCCAAGAACTTCGCGGTCGCTAAGAGAAACGTATATCGCTTTTTAAGAATTCGAAGCACGACTAAATTAGAAACATAATCCATGTAGACAGTTGTTCCAAGAACTCTGAGCCCACTTTCTAAGTCACCGCCGTTTTTGAGCACGCTCGGACACCGCCTGACTTTTAAATAGCGCCACTATGGCTTCAACTTTTCCAGTGTTTCGAAGAAGTTCGGTTGACAGGTGTATATTTTTAGCAGTATTTTCTTGTGTTCCAGTAAAGCTTCCAGGATCAACAGGCGGCCAGAATATAATAATATACAGCACCGATCGAGCTTAAGCCGTTCCAGTAGCAGCAACAACTTTCTCTCTTCGGCGTTCCGAGGGAAACTAACTGGGAAAGCTCCAGGCGCCACAAGTTTTAGCTGAATTTCAGTCCCCTTCATCAGCCTCTCGTATAGCCAGCTTTTCTATAAAGTTATGAGATCTAGTGTAGGATGCTAGTTTCCCTCTTTCCGTAGTTTCATACTTGTTTGTAGGCGCTTTAGACCAGGAAGGAAATGTGTGTGGTTTTTGGCGTTATTTGCCATTTTGGCATCCTGGAAATTGTCATCTTGGGGATGCAAATAATGGCCATTTGTAATGTCTAGCAGCGTTCTGCTCCTGTTGAGAAATGAAGCGGGAAAACATAAATACGTCAATTAGACCTAAGCTTCCGAGGAGTCGCGTTTCGTGTTTCGTTTCACCGTCGTGCAGTTGTAAATGGAGCGAAGGGCGAGACCGGCTGACCTCATATTGTTTGCTGGGAATTGTCTGGGATTAATGTACACAAGATGAAGTAGAAATAAAGCCTACAGCAGGTGAAAAATACTATCGCTTTTACGGTCCAAGTCTACAAATCACGAGAAGTGTGGCATACAATTTGTGTTCCACGTCCCCTTCGTTCAACTTCAACCAACCTCGTCGGAGCTCTAGAAATGCAAGAAAAGTAACGTTCAAGTCTTCTACATTTTCCCTGCCAGCCTCCAGCAGAATCCAATGAGTATGACTTAGGCTTGCGAATATGCTTCGTATACCGGTATAAAAACTGGCTCTAAAACGGCATATCAGCAATCACCAATTAACAATGACGCAACGCTGTTTGGAATGTCTGCCGCCACCGCCGCTGTGTTTACTTTACGTCTTATTGTTTTGATGATGAGAAGAGCGCATAGAGCCAAGTTCCATTTTGCCATTTTGCAAAGGTGATTTGGCTCATGTTGATGATGAAGATGAGCACAGGTGGCATTGAAATTGGTTGTTGGTCGACAGGAGAAGCTGGTTGCAGTATTGTTATGAATGTGTTAAAGTAATTGGGATTGGAAGCTATGCTAGTTGAACGTGTGTAATGTGTATTCGAACAACCAAGAAGAGGCACAGATGAGAAGAAGAAGAATGATGGATAGATGAATGTGTTTGCCATTTCAGTCATCTCCAGTCAGTCTGCCAGTTAAAAGCGATATGCCTGCCGGTGCTCATAAGTTTATCGTTATGTATAATTGCTGAATCGGTAATACGTTAACTAAAGCTTTGGCTCTCAAGAGACTGCTGGAAAAGTTTACTTTTGCGAGTTCTTCTTGGAATCAAAGCTCATAAGCTCAGTTGGTTGGTGACAGCAACGCGAAATAACATTTCTTCGAATGTGATTTTACTTGTAAGCCAAGCTCGTCATTCAATATCAAAGAAAGCCATTAAGTGTTTCTCGGTCGGATGATTGTTCTGCGAATCTGTGTGGAAGCTGCTGGAGGTTCCGATGGCATGGTGACGTTTTACAAATGGACTAATCTCAATCTTATTGCTTGCTGACTAACTGAGTGAGATATAATCACAACGACTCAATCTCCTTGTCATGATGATGGCGACAATGGTATTTGGTGTGGTTAAAGAAGAAAACAACAAGTGAACTGTATACGGTTGTGACGACCAGATACCCGGAGATTTCAATAGAAATCCTGTGTAGATATACTAATACAATATAATAGGAAATCTCAAGTTGCTTTTTGAAAGCGCCCCTGCAACCAAAATGAGTGTCAATGCCGGTAGCGGCTTGTTCCGGCGTAAGTACGTGGACCGGAACGAAACGTCAACGGAGCTTCATCGAGTCCTCTCAACTTTGGATTTGACGCTTCTTGGAATTGGAAGTACTTTGGGGCTTGGAATCTACGTTTTAGCTGGTCAAGTGGCTAAGGAGAGTGCAGGACCCGCTGTTGTTTTGTCCTTCCTTGTTGCGGCTTTCACTTCGGTTTTGGCAGGTTAGTTCCTATTCAAGGTCGAAGTTTCGGTGGTATAGAAGCAGAGCTCTCTAGCGAAGTAGGCTTCCAAGGTCGGCTCCGTGGTGGTGAATATGAATGACGTGTAAGGATGTAAGATATACAATAGGAGTCGTCGAAATGACTTTTTCCCCGGAAGCTTTTCCCAAGTCGACTTACCCAGTCGAAGCGTATAAGTTTGGGCGCTTGGAGGTGTAATTTTGTCGCCGCGACGTTCCTAAACGGCCAAGATGGATCAGCGAAAGTTGCTACGAGTTGTGAGCCGTCTTCCTTAAGAAGACACCAGAGAGACACCTGAGGGATTTTCGCCGTTTTCGCAATGGTGTTTATGTTGACGAGGGAAATGGTGTAAACGGGTTTTGTTGCTCTTCCCATCCTGCCTGTAATATCCAATATCCATGTTGTAATAAGCTTGTCTCTGGAATTCTAGTACCTCTATTATAGAATTCTGCAGCTTGGTTGGAGAAAACACACAAGTCTTAAGCTGCTGGTGGAATGAATTTTTATGGAATGTTTTGCAGTAAACGCCTGGGCGGTATTCGCAAGTTGGAGAAAGTTGGTGTTATGGCAAACACGGAAATTCTAAAAACGCGAGATGGAAATTATATAGATTTGGTAAAGAGATAAAGTGCTAATTTTTGTGGAGAAGGAGAAAACGAGGAAATTGGGCAGGTAGCAGCCTTCGAAAGAGTTAAGGCTTGAATAGGCGGAAATGAAACTTGTGATGGCGGGAAGGACGGGTAATTCAAAAAATCACATTATGGTTGATACAGTCAGACGGGAATCGTTTCCTTATGCTGAATTATTAAGCTGGGTGATTGCATGAGAAACCACTGCAATAACAACACGAAATGGCATGCGACCTTGAAGCCGGCATGAAAAATGTACAGGTGCAAAGTGTGTGGAGAACAGGATTCTCGTCAGGTATTTTCAACCGGCGAAACCAGTTTGGTTTCTCATGTCTGTCAAAAGGATTTTAGCACTTGCTACCTGGTGAGGTGAGACTGCGACTTAATGGAAAACAAGCGATAAAGAAACAATGAACAAGAAAGCAACACATTTTCTGCTGGAAATTCATCACTTGTTCGATGACATCAAACATGATGCGAAATTGTATTTAACACCTGTTGTTGTTGGATACTGGGGAACTCATTTGACTCGCAGAAAAGCAGATGTTGAATTTGGTAGGTAGTGAAAATAGCAAAGAATTAACAACAGCTTAACACTTTTAATACAGCAATAATCGACTTGTTGCTATTTATAATCAGATTCAGCAACCAAAATAAGCACAACACAATACAGACAGAGGTATTCCGTAGGTGAATCCTGAATGTAAACAATCGATTTCTCTTGGGAAGCCCAAGTCTGCCTGACGCGAGCCATCAAGTACATATAGAGAGCACCATCTTTTTATGGCGCTAAATTGGAAAGATGAATTTTGAAGCGTGGTGGTGAAATGTAAACAAACCGAATGTAATGGCGGAGAAGTGGAGATGCGATTTACGTAAGGGAAAGTTAAAGTGTGTGTATGTTGATGGTAGCTGTTATATATTATCATGTTATGTTTAGCTTTTCGTTATCGTAATTTAATTTAAAGGACTGTGTACATATATTTGAAAGCTCAAGTATGTCAATCAAGTCTTGTGTGTGTGGATTTTGATTGAATTGACAAGACCATAAAGTACTTGATAGAATCTTGAAGTCGAGGATCTGCAAGGTAAACACGTGTGTTGGTGACAGGGAAACTTTCAGTAAGTGATTCTGTGAATGGGCTTTCAGCTCTAGAACTTGTCTGGTTTTAGTTGTTGGACGCTAGATTTTTGTCCCTATTTTGTATTTGCCGTAAAGAAGGTAGAGAAAGGCGATACATTTCATTTGGTGAAAATGGTAAATATTTGAAGATTATTATTGACAAGCTTCAAGAATGAAGATATCAGTGCTATATATAATTGACACAAAAGTTCCCCGAGCAGAAGATAATGTGCTGATCGATTATGGTTAATGCTCAAGTGGTTTACAATTGTGGGAGTTTCACATGAGATTCTCAGGGATACATGTTCGTCTTCGAACTTGAAAACAATAGGTAGGTATCAGTAGATTTGTGATAGTAAGCTCCGAGATAAATAAAGTTCGTACATTGGGCTAGAATTGCTGGAGCTGCCGCTAGAATAGAGAATAAAAGTGTCATATGTATCGATGGTGAAGGTAGCGCTTTCTAGACTTGAGACAATAAATTCCAGGCTACTGGAGCAGCAGCTGAATATGAATACAAGTGTGCTGTATATTGACAAGCATCAATCATCCGGCATCGATTAAATCGTTTGTTCTCTCTCTCATGATCGTTTCAGTCAATGACGGCAGTTGCAGAAGTTGATAGGAAAATGGCACAGAATAAGGTTATGAGTTTTGAATCCCATTTCGCAATCATCAATTGAGTATTTCAAGTACACAGCCCACACACTGCAGCATAATCATATCATCATGTCATCTTGAAATCACAAGGGAACTGTTGGTTGGGTATATGTTTTAGATGGGAATGAGGAAATAATCTACTTTTGCGAATTTCATTTCTTCTTGCAGATTCTAAATTACATGCAAGACTACTTCAAAACGACGTTGAGCATGAAATATTTGCAGTTTTCCTCATGAGCTTCATAAGAAAGAGGTTTGAACACACCTACAGACAGAAGTATCAAGTATATCGCTGCGATCCAGGGATGATTTCAGCTTTAAATTCGCAAACTATGTGGGTGAACTTGGAATTGAGCGTATTTGTTCATGCTAATTCGCGTCGCATATCAACCAGCCATTATGTAAGAAACAGTTAGCAGCTGGAATTAGCTCTGCATTCTTCGCAAGTGCTAAATTCAACATTTGAAACAATGAAAAACATTCTCCAGTCTGCAGTCTTCCCCAGGGTCGTTTTGAAATTCTTGTAAGCTGTAGCTGGTATGCTCAGCCATTCACCATGTCATGACAATGACAAACTATTTATTACATGATAACACCTAAAAACTTGTACAACGTTTACAAGTGACCAAGTTCTTGTTGTACCCATTTCGCATGCGAAATTCTCTGTGCTAGAAGAGCTTACTAGCTCAAGTCTGCTGGTGAACAAATTGTTTACTTATGCCACGGTCCGTCCGCCAATCTTGCCAAAAGACTTTGCGAATATCTTATTCATCGTACCAACAATGTATTCAGTAATTCAGTTTTTTGCACAATCAACCGCCTAATCTTTATTCAGAAACGGTCGCCGAGAATGAGCCATGCACAGCAAAAGGAGATGATGAGCTAATTGGCAAATTATTCGCAAAATAATTCGCAACAATGCAGCAACCAACCAAGCATCTCGCATGTACAGCAACAACCAGAGCTATCAAATTCACTTTCTGTAGCCACCTGATCCGGGTGTGGTAGCCATGAATTCATGTAATCGAGCATTGTCATGTCCGCAGCAGCAGATATTCTTCTCTTCTCTCTTTGAAAGATTCTGCTCATTTTTCCTGCTGACAATGAAAAATAAGTTTAGAAGCTTCCTCAGCTATTATTGGCAATGTTGTCTGAAGTCAGCAATGGTGGAGTCCTACGGCGATGCTGTAATGAGCAAACTTTTTTACTATCGTTTTGCTCCTTCTTTTGACTTGCGAATATGATGCCACCACCGCGTTATTATGAGGATCACCACCACCGGCTTTTTGCCACTGTGCGTGCCACCCTTAACGGCATTGACTAAAAGTAAGATGTAGGAGAACTCTTGGGGACCACCATTGAGCTAAGACAAATTCAAAGACGACAATGATGATGACCAAGGTGTTAAATTTGCTTGGGTGCTGATAATCAGTGAGTCAGTTTCAATGATAATTGCCAACTGTGTTATTATGTACCTCGTGACGCGACTCATGTCATGTGGACAGACAAGACAGTGTCTTCTTCATGACACTCCAAACTTCCTTGAATACAAACGATGGTCAGCTTGGCGAGCTGGTAAAGTTGTCGAGCGAGAGGACAAGTAAATCACAACAAACTTTTTTGAGCTTCTTTGAACATCAAGTTCTTATAGACATCTACCACGAAGAACAAGCTCAATTGGATGATAAGGCAAAAGTTTGAGTAATGATGACGACGTGTTTCTTGTTCAAGTACACGTCGCTGGCAGTGGCCTTCATAATTGTTTGGAAAAATGACGATGAGTGTGATGATGAAAGATATTGGTTTTTGTTCAAGTTTATTGCTGGAACGCTGCTGGAATAGCTTGAAAACTGTTGGTGATGGGCGAACAATATAGGGCTGATTGTCTAAGGTTATTAGCAGTTAGTAGAATACAGAATGAAGCAATTTGCCAAAGGATGATCAGTAGTTTGAACAAATGACTGGCAGCTTATCATCATGCATTTGCAGGAGGTTTGAAACCGATTTGGTTCATCCAGTGGAAAGAATGAGAATAAGAAATGTGCGACTTTGGAAACTTTGATGGTGTGGTGACCAAATGTTTGCATTTTCTGATTGCTAATCAGCTCAATCACACAGTGTAAATATATATGTATATTCCAAAGGTGTTAATGTGGCGACAGCCGGTTTTTTACGTACAAGATGAACCCAGTACCTAACAACGAAGAAAGTAGTCCTAGAAATGCTGATTGAACTGTTAAAGACATAACTTTAGATGAGACGGAAAAATACTATGTTTCCAATTGCGAAATCTGTAGTTCACGGTTTGGAGCAGCTGAAAGACGTCAAACGTGTAGACGACAGGTGTTTAGGTTGCTGGAGCCTCAAAGAACAAAGAAAATGACGACAAGAAACACGGGAAAGTTCACAAAGAAAATAAAATACAGTAAAATGCAGTAGGCGAATATCGGTAAAGGTGCTAACACTAATATTAGACCGAGAGAAACGCAATAAAGTGAAAAAAGTACTAGATCTTCCTTCTGTTACTCCTACTGCACACGTGGCAATATAAAAACATAAATGCAATTTCAAACTCAATGATTGTTTTCCCGCAGGTTTGTGCTACGCCGAATTTGGAGCCCGAGTACCAAAGGCCGGGTCGGCCTATGTCTACAGCTATGTTTGTGTTGGCGAATTCATCGCCTTCATTGTTGGATGGAACCTTATCATGGAGTACATTATCGGTGAGTTCGTTTAGATTCGCAACTTGCCAGCTGTATACATCTGGATGAGGGGAAAAGTTTCTGCGAATTTATTTCTCCGGGTATTTTATGATTGTTGTAAATCAATGAAGAAAAATGTCACATGCAGGCGGATCAAGGTCATGTGGAGGATAAAAATGTATTTCTGTTTTTCATCAATCTTTCGTTAACAAACTTTCCAAGTACCAAATTTTCGACAAAGTCCAAATTAAAGACGACGGGACATCAATTTGAGCTCGTTTGTCTAATAAGACACCATGGATGAAAGAAACATCAAAGAGCTTGAAATTATATAGTTTCATCTAAATTACATGAAGATTTCGTTCATTTTATTCCAGGTGTTGCCAGCGTTTCTAAAGCGTACAGCGAAACAGTCGACACAATCATCCCGGACCATGCAATGTCGCAAGCGTTCAAGGACGTTGGATCCATCAACGTGTCCTTCCTGGGCTCTTACTTTGACTTTTTTGCCTTTGGAATCGCCATTGCTTTGACGAGTACGTATAAAAATATATCCATAATGGCTAAAAATTAATTTGCGCTGATGGTAATCAGCGGCGGTTTAATGAAAAACCGCAAACTGCTTCAGACGACTCTTCCAAGCTGGTCTACGAGCCCCTTGAGAATTAGCTGAAAATATTATCATTAATTACAGGTATTACAAGAGTGATTAAGTACATATATTAATTAATTTGCGTGTTGTTGCACATTCAATTGCAGTCCTGCTAGTGTTTGGCGTGAAAGAATCTTCCGTGTTCAACAACGTTTGCACTGGGCTGAACCTTCTGGTCGTTGTTTTCTCCATCATCGCTGGAAGCTTTTACTGTAAGTGGAAACTGCTGCGGTGGCTTAAGACTGCATTAGTATCAGCTTAAGCTCCTGTGAGTATGTTTAAGTGGAACAACTTTATCAACTACATTCTTGCAGTACACTAATGTATGCCTATTATATATATTTCCTCCCTTCTGTTCAGCATCAACGGAAAACTGGAAAATCTCATCCACGAACCCGCCACCCTGTAAGCCGATTCCTGGACATACCGACAAACCGGGGGATGTGAAAGAAGGCGGTTTTCTGCCTTTTGGAATAGCTGGAATGCTATCGGGAGCAGCGACCTGTTTCTATGGTTTCATTGGATTTGACGTCCTTGCGACGACTGGAGAAGAGGCGAAAAATCCAAAGAAATCAATTCCACTCGCAATTGTCATGTCTTTGTTCTTTATTTTTTTGGCGTATTTTGGAACTTCGACAGTACTCACCATGATGGTTCCCTACTACTGTCAGGTTAGTGAAAAAATTTATCGACGGAGGTTCCACCCGGATATTCAATCCGACCCCTTGCTGTGAGCCAGCGAGTGGCGGGCCACGTGCCGTCACGTGGAAAAAGAAAAGAAGAAATGTAATGAACATACAAGTTCTGGAAATTGTCTGAATTGTGTCTTTGATTTCAGGATGATCAAGCGCCTCTACCGCTTGCCTTTGAATACCACGGGTTTACCGCGGGGCGATGGGTGGTGAGCATAGGATCTTTGTTTGGTCTATCCACGAGGTAAAGCTGCTTGAACAATCTACAATACAAGTAGTACAAATTGCCTATTTTGGGATTGCCAGGATACCATCAGAAATTCGGGAATTCAATCATTTTTCTTGACTGACATTCCAGCCTCCTTGGATCCATGTTTCCTATGCCTCGGATCATCTATTCGATGGCTCATGACGGTCTCTTGTTCAAATTTTTGGCACATATTCACCCCAAGTATCAAACGCCGATTTATGCCACGTTGATTGGTGGGACCATAGGAGGTAAGTGTGGAAACACGTGTAGAAGCTACTACTATGATTGATAGAGTCCGGTTGGGGATAAATCAACTTTTTATAGCTCTGATGGGAGCCCTCTTTGACCTGTCGGCACTCATCGACATGATGTCTATTGGAACGCTGACGGCCTATACGATTGTGGCCCTATGCGTTATGATGCTCCGCTACAGGCCAGACGAAGAAGACTTTGAACGGGCAGCCTTGACAGGATCACCAGCAGCAACAGCGCCCAAAAATGGTTTCATCTCTAGGCTCTTCAACGGCAGAAACGCTCGTGAACCATCTGGGGAATCCGGAGCGGTGGCGACGTTCTTGGTTGTGGTTTACTGTGAGTAAATCCGCCTTTATTGTAAACTGTGTGTACATAAGATGCTTATGTGATATTTGATGCCATTTCACTTTGTTGTTTTGCATCCTCAGGGCTTCTTTGTTTCGGATTTTGCGGTGTTGTTGTGTCGAGCGAAACTGCAAACAAGGAATATGATTTTGCACCCTGGAAAATCGCGCTCATATCAGTTTTTGGCGCTTTGATGCTGATCGCCTTGATCTGCTTAAGCCGGCAGGCTGTGTCGAAGACCAAATTAAACTTTAAGGTTAGTTCATAAACTTTATATAATGTTGGAAAAGGATGGTAAGGTCCTTGAGACACACACTTGTGATTATGTAAGCTTGTTACGTAATAATTGGCTCAATTTCCAGTATATCGAGTTCTATTTTCCTGCAGGTGCCATTAGTGCCGTGGATTCCGGCGGCTTCTGTCCTGGTCAACACTTTCCTGATGATGAAACTAAGCTGGCCAACTTGGGTCAGGTTCGGCATATGGCTTGCAATTGGCCTCGTAATCTACCTGTACTGTCTTTGCACCGGCCGAGCTTCAAGGGTGTACAAGGACAAGCATGCACTTTACCTGAACAGTAGAAACGGTAAAAAGATCAGCTTCCACGGGATCGATAATCCAGCTCTGATATATAGTGAAAAGGATGAAATGGAAGAGGCGGACAGCCGGGTAAATAAGCAACGGGAAAGCGAAATGCCTGGAGGCAATTACGGATCTATTGCGACCTTGCCTGTTGCTGCTGCTGCTACACCACTTTCCCTAAATGGAAAGCTGCCTGCGGCTGACAGTGATGTGGGCGAGGGTTTGAACGCAATTGACAAGATTCATGGAAATGTTCAAAAATCAATGAACGGTGAAGTCATTCAATTGAAAGATTTGGTGCTGTCACAGGAAAGTAACCCAGCAACAAGAAGGACACAGAATGCAAGTGACAGATAATTTAAAACACTTACACCTCGTAATGCAACATCAAAAATATGTTTTTGTTTTTTGATAACACAGGTGAACTTGTCAAGATCAGCAGCTTTTGTAGCCAAGCCTCCAGCACCAGTTGCTGTACTAGTTCCAATACCTGCGGCCGTGAGAAAAACGCATGAAGAATCTCAAAAGTCCCTGAACGCCGCTGAAGAACGTCAGGTGGCAATCGACTTTGTTGACGGAATCGTATCTGAAGCTGAATCAGCAGTGAGAGGCAAAACTGGAAGTGTGGATGGTCAGACTGCTGAAGAATTCGTCGAACATGTCTTCAGGAAAGCGCTTAGTCAAGTGGATAGTGAAATTGAACCTGAGATGTCCGGGATAGCCAGTTTTGATAAGGATTCACCTCTACCACCCTTCATGGCAAATACATTGCCCAATGAGACACATCAAAGGCTCAAGGATCTTGTAGAGCCGAAGAAACTTCAAGCTTCTGAAGTTAGCGACGTAATCGGGCATATTCATGCCGTTGGCCAAGCTTCGCTGAACAACGAGGATACCATGGCACTCGGCGTTGTACTTAGTGGCCGGGGTAGCCCTGTCACAATACCCGTTTTAGCTGTAGCAGCTCAAAGCCAGCGATCGCCAACAGCGAGTCCTCCGGCATTGCCTGAACCTTTTATATCCAAAGTATTCATTACACACGAAGCTGCCAAAGAGTCGCTGAAATCGCAAGACTCTATTGAAGAGATTCACCAAAACTGCCAGACGGTTATAGACGGAGCTGATAATGCTAAATATCCTGTATTAGTCAGTCCAGCAATGAGAGAGGATACTAAAGAAGCTATCAAGAAAATTATCAGCGGTCTTGAACCAAATATCAGTTTACCAGCCCCACCACCTGCTGAACCTCCAGCAGCTTTTCTTGCTGCGGTCGTAGCAACTCATGAAGCAGCAAAGAAGGAACTTGCAGGTCCTAACCCAGTTGATCAGATTCATCAAGTGAGTCAAAAAGTGTTGGACGATATCGAAGATGCTATCCAAGACCATCCACTTTTGTTGACTTCGAGAGCAGAACATGAGAACGGAAAGGAAGCTATCAAGCAGTTGTTGGAAAGCGCTGAGCCCAATTCAACTGAAGTCCAAGGTCGGCCAAAAATTAGTCCAGAAGATGTCGCTTTGATGATGATTGCTCATGCAAAGGCCAAAAATGAGATGGATGAACTGAGATCAAGTCTTCATCAGGAACCTGAGGATCCCACTTCAAAGATTCATGAAATAGCTCAGCTGAGTTTGAACGGTGTAGACTCTGTACCGTGGATGGAACCTGTGCTCGTATCTGATGAAGCCAAGAAACAAATCGCTGAAATCACTAAAAGGTATTACCCATTTATAGACTTTCTTTAATGTTAACTCATGAAAATATTGACTACATTCACCCTAAATCTTTTTATTACAGCTTACGAGACTCTGCCCAAGCAAATGCTCCAGCTCCAATCACCCCAGATCCACTACCTCCAGTCATGCAAAGAAAATTACTAGACCAGGTTCAAAAGGCTCATGTTTCAGCTCAAAAAGTTTTGGACAAGTCTACCACTGAACCGGAAGCTGACGAAGCTACTGGAGCGGCTCTTGAAGACGAGAAAGCACTTGACCCTGTAGAATACATCCATAAAATAGCACAAATGTCTCTAGACGGCGTCAACCTAGAAAGTGTTGCTTGGCTGGAGCCAGTTTTGATGTCTGAAGATGATAAAAGGGCTGTTCAGGAAACAACCCACAGGTATTTCAAGGCTTTCCCTAATTTTTGACATCATGTTCAGTTCAAGCGTTTGGATGGAAGCTGCATTTCAAAATGCTTTGTATTCTAGACTTCGACATGAAGCCAGAAAGAATGCTCCCAAGGCGATGGAAGTACCGAAACCCCAAGAGCCTTCCCCGGAAGCTGTTGAATTCCTTTTAGCCCTTCACCAAGGCGCTCAAGACTGTCTGGATACGGAAATAACCAAGACGGTGCCCGAAACTGTGGAGACGATAGAAGACGGTTCAAATGTAATGGATCGAATCCATGCAACCGCTCAGTTGGCTTTCAATGGTGTTCCGCTAAGCACTGTAGCTTGGTTAGAACCCGTTCTCGCCAGTGATGAAGATAAGAAACAAATCAAAGAAATTACTGAAAGGTAATCCCCGAATGCGACAATCTGATATTGAAGAGAACATTGTGGTAAACCAAGAAGTTTTATTTTCAGGCTACGTAGCAAGGAAGCCAAATCAGTGACACCGCCTTCTATCACTCCTCCTGAAACGTCGCCAGAGCTCTTGACCGCCGTACTGGATCTTCATACAGCTGCTCAAGACAAGCTAAATGAGTTTTACGTAACAGCGCCTCAAACACCAGTCCGAGAGGAAGACGTTCCAATCATTGACCAAATTCATAAGATGGCGCAAATGAGCTTAGACGGAGCTGAAAATATTCCTCAACTGGCTCCGATCAATTTGGGAGCAAAACCCAACTTTGAGATTGAAGATTTGGCAAATAGGTAATCTAGATATTCTTGGGTATTTGACAAGGCTCAAACGTGTAGTGTACTTCAAGTTGGCAAATGTTGCAAAATTACAGACTAACTACAGCGATCATGAAAGATCTGACCTTAGCAACAACAAATGGGCATCAATCGCAAGCAGCACCACCTCCTCCTCTATCTCCAACTTTCGCAAACAAAATTGAAGAGATACATGAAGACGCCCAAAGATCTATCGATGCTGCAAAGAAGAAGGCAAGGTTTGCTGATGCTTCTGATGGCTCCGAAGAAGAAGCTGAAAGCATGTCTCCTAAACAGAGCAAGAAAAGGCATAATACCGTCAGCTTCTCCGAAGACGTTGTTCAACACGATAACGTTGACGTTCATGAAGAAATAGAGGAGGATCTTCCGACAGAGGCAGCGGTCATGGCAAGGCTCCCAAGAGGTAGTAAATTTTACTAGTTGTAACGTAAGTGCATAGTTAAATATAGAAGTTCCTAAAAATCTATTCCATATTCTACAGATGCTGTTCGCCAACGAATTATGAATCGCCGTCCGACTGGCCCTACATTACCCATGATAAACAAGTTCCATGCAAGTCTAAACTCTTCTTCTATGGCGGAAGGATCTGAAGACGAAGACGTAGAAGAAGAAGCACAGGATGCTGAAGTTGCTAGTTCTAGCTCAAGCCAAAACTCCATGGAGGAAGATGACGACCTGAAGTCTGTCGATATGGAAGCCCAGCCAGCAGTACCTCGCCGACAATCTAACACGCAGCAACAGTCCACTAGAGATTTGATAGCTTTATTCGAAAAGGGGAAGGAAGTGTAACCTATCAATCACATTCAATATATAGCTCTTGTTCTTCCATACGATAGAGATTAACGTAACTAGGTTAAGTCATGATGAGAAAC
>JAQGBJ010000896.1:0-29885 GCA_034698345.1 Sphaeridia pumilis | reverse complement strand
TGTCCGGCCGCTGGGAATCTGCATTCCTGTTGCCAAGCCATCGGCAAAAGAAATAAAAGTGTACGTGTGTCTTGTTCTTCTTGTTCAAAAACTTCTTTGCTCATCGCCCCACCACCATCAACATTCTTATTCTTCCCGTGTTATCTTACCTGAGAGATTCTGCAACTTTTTATTCTTCTTCTTCTCTTGTCGATGCAACAGCGGCTGCCGCCGCAACATCCGATTTACAGTTTGCCGTACTGTGTCCTGTGCTACTGCCAACAATATCCAACCGACGGAACATTGTTCATTCTCATCTCGCAGACTTGACAATTTGGAAATGCACACACACATACACACATTCTCAACCTTCATACTCGAAAGCCCATTGAACTTTTAGAAAATTCGTGACGCTTGCCGCTGCAGAATATATGTACATGGATGCCTCTGTTCACTAATGCTTCCCGATTTGAAAAGCCGCATAACTTATCAGTCCGACCAAAGATTCAAAAGGCTGATCAAAATGTTTATTTACCGCTTAGCCAAGCCGAATATTTTTTGATTAAAAATTTACTATTTTATTTGAAAACGTTGGAGAGACGAAACTGCGACATGATTAGCATGCACTGGAACAAAATCAACTCTTTAACAGGTGAAATCGACCAAAACGTTTAGCAATGCATCAAGTAAAATCGAGTTACCAGCCCCAGTCCGGCAGCGCTGCATAGCAACCTGGTTGGCATTCAATGCGAGAATGGGATGGAGGCCCTGGAAGTTGCTCTAATGGCCGCAGCTCTCTTCCATATGCCTCAGTACCGCAGGAGCTGGAATGGAATTATACAATTGAACCTCAACAATATCTCAAGAAATGAGAAAGTATATATTGTTTTATGCTGCAAAATTATTTTAAAAGCTTACCAAAGTCCAGGTGCAACAAGAAAACATCCTGATTCACACTTTTCAGCTAGACGAATAATCAATACCATTTGTTACTTGACTCCTGGGATTTCATTTCCAGAATCTAATAAGATTTAGGAAAAATTACTCACCGATACCGCGCAGTCCTAAAAGGTGGTATTCGAAGGGGATAACTGTTTGAGCCTGCGGATGAAAATAGAGATTGTTGGAACGTTAAGTGCATAAATATTGGCTAATGGATTTTTGAAAATTTACCCGGGTTGAATCATAGTTTTCAGGAGCTGAAAGCACAAACGAACAAGTAAATGCAACTAGAACTGCCACTTTATAGCTTTTTCGGAGGAGCGCCATAATTAACTCACACTCACGTATGACACTTGAGGCACTTCAACTTTGAATGTAGTGTGTGTTTGATACCAGTAGAGCAGAGTCAACCAGTTTAATAGTTGCTCTGTTTCCGGTTGCTATTAGCAAAGTTGAAGCAAGCGGATCCTTTCCTTCCTGGATATGACTTGGCTTATGACTTTCTCACATGCTTTAAATACGACTGTGAGTCATTAGACTTAATCACGAAAAGCTTGAGAAATTCAACTTACTAGGCTATCGCATAATCTGCTGTTCTGGTGTTCGGTATCGAAAAATCATAACCAGTAAAATTTCCAAACCAGCAAAATCTCTAGAAATATTCCTTGTTTATCCCTCCACGATTGTCAGTTTCAGTTCATGCAACATTGTATATATGTATTCAATATTATAGCTTGATGTATAATCAGTACAAATGCTTTGGTGTGGTGCTATCGGCAAATTGTAGTTTTTTGACGTGAATTGATACTGCAAATGTTCAGTAAGAGTATATAGTTCAGGTAGCTCTAGTTCCAGTAGGTTTCAATGAGTAAAGCTTTATTTTACAAATTCATCGAACCCAAAGATTGACCGGCAAAGTTAGTGACAATTCCGAGACTTTCAAAATAACAAAAATTGCAATAAAATTTATACATCATCTAGTCTTTTACAAATAAGTTTGACGAATCGCAGGGGACACCTGTTCCATGGCCCGTGAAGTTGCCTTTCCAGTTCAGCGTCCATACATTTCTCCGCTGAAAAACGATACAAAATCGTTAATTTTTAAGCGAGAATACCGTAAATTTTATCGAAATGTGACGTACTTCAAGGTGTCGAAACGTTTTTCACCATGTTGGGCAGGATTCTGGTTGGTGCTTCCCCGGTAGAACTCGTATGCTAGAATTCCAGAAAACTTGGATCTCAGAAAATGAACTGATAAATAGCTCAGGTAGTCGATATAGACACGTTCACTTACGGCCCACAGGATACCGCAGAGGATAGTAGCTGAACGGGAAATACGCGGACGCCGTCAAATAGCGCTGGAGTAAAAGTCAATCAATTAGTGTTTGCTAAATTTTAGTGAATTTGTTTTTATATCGCCTGTATGCAATGGGCTCTACCTCGTCAGCGACTCTTGATCCAGAATCCGAGTCTAGTTTAAAAGCCGGATAGCAGAGGACGCTCGAAACCGAACAAAGTACAAGCAATAGGGCTACAGCCACTGATCCGAATTTTGAGAAGTCCATGTTGTTTAATTGGGTAAAAGCGGCTCGCTATAAATTTCTAGTTCCGAATTCAGGTTCCTCTGATTTCGCTAGCGGAAGTGACTGAAGTTTCCTTGGTTCCAGGTCTATTTATATCAGACGCTGAAGCGATTTGAGCACTAAAGAGCCTAGCCAATCTACAATATGGAGGCAGTACACAAAAACCTCGTCATCGAATTCGTGGCTGATCAATTAATTAGTTGTTTAATGATCCTCTTGGGGTTTTCATAAAAAGCTAAAGAACGTCTGCTCCGAAATTGTAGGTGCTTCAAGAGCGTCCAACAGTATTCGCGATTGCAAAACCTTCATCCCATCATCCAGCTCAACTTCGCAGCAGCAGTAGAGTGTAATTTACCAAAAAATACATGTACATTTACGAATAACTTCTTCCTCTTAGTTCCATGGAAATTGTTAAAAAATGTTCATCTGTCCAAAAACGACTTCGAGGACTCAAACGCTTTAGCACGGCAACCTGGTAAATTTAACCCTGCTGTTGACCAATTCTGTTTCAACATTATAAGCATTGGAAGCCGTGGCGTGCTGTATAGAAAACGGTTTAGTTTAATATTAGGGCCCGGGTCACGGTTTCTTCCTTCATAACCATTTGACAGGTAAATTGAATCTGTAAACGATATACATTAACAATGAATTACTCTTTGTGGCCATGTCATGCTTGACAAAATAATTTGACGAGTAGGAGGGTCCAGCAACATTCAAGCTATGTTCTTGTGCAATTTCAGGCCTGATTTGGCATTTGTGGCTTTAGTCAAGAGGCACTCAAGTCGAGAGTCCAACGATAAGAAGGCTAGCCAACCATATTTTCTTTCTAGCTTCAGGTTAAACATATCACGACGTAATGGAAACAAAATTAAAGGTCTGAAAGATGCAATTATCTACATGGGGTGCTGTACACGTTGCCTAATTCCGTAAACATTGAACACCAACAAACAGGTCTCCAGGTATTTGTCTTGAACGCATAAGTTCGTAGCAAAATCATCTCGCCGTGTCAGATGCAACTCAATGATGCACCTTTTTGCGCCATCTTTTTGCAAATAGATGAAACTGAAGTTGATCGTATGAAACACTTTATATATACGCCTATTGAAGCATTCGCCAGTTTAACTATCTTTCAGCAGATTTAGTAGGAGCAGAGAAATAGGGACACAAATTGGCCATGAGGAACTAGGAAATTGTACCAGAACCTGATGAGTTCAAAGTACAATACAGAATAGGGTTATAGGAAGTAATATTATACGTTTGAATAAATACTGATACTTTGTTGGGAAAAGTATTTTTATCAATCACTAAATTACTGCAAACTGACTAGCGATTAGAGCCACAAGTAATGGATACCAGATTCCCTTCTGGATTTCATGACCATAATTTTCGTATGCACGCGCTTCCAGATACAAGTCAAGTACAGAATGTAATTTATGCTTGCGATTCTGGTGAAAAAGTCATTTGTATATATATACAGAAAGGCTAAATTACTTCAACTTTACTTTCATTTCCACGTTTTTTCTAAACGCAATGTTTTATCACACGAGTGACCCCTCTGTCTGACCCAAGATGCCCTTCAGCTGCCCAGTTCTCCTGATCGAATCACTTACTTTGAATCAGTAGGTAACAGATTGATGTTGGTCACTACTGCGTGATAAACGTTATAAACCTTTAATCTCTTTGTGATTAAGCCGTTCTTGGGATAAATATCACGAGATGAGAAGTCTGTTTGCCGACTCGATACATCTGATGAATGACAGGCTCTGTCCGATTTTATTATTTGCAATTTACCTTCAATCAAGTTCATGAAACAAGCAAAATGGAAAATGCCAAAAGACCACTTGTGAATTTCTTATTAGCTGGATAAATTTCCAGTCCTCTCTTCGGTCCGTTGTCGGCCATATATATATACTAACGACTAAACAAAAAGTCGTAACATAAGTCAGATCCTTAAATTAATGAAAAGACAGCAAGCCTTCTCAGGACAAAACCAAGCGCAATTCGACGAATTCCAAAGACCAACAATTCGGCAATAGTATGGAATTCAAACCGGAAAATTTGTATAACGCTGTTACACAGATGCAGATTGAAGTGGCCACAGAATTACTATTCAGGTCATGAGCATCCATGGAATTCGCCGCTTTACACGTCCTTCTTTTCTACAACACAATTGATAGTCAAGATTTAAAACCTTAAAAGAAATTGCCGTCTGCAAAACTCGAAATCTCTTACAAGTCTTATGCGGGGCTTAATTCCGAAAAAAATGGAATTACTGCAACTTGTTTCCACCAGCTAACGCTCAGCGTGTCGTCTTTGAACTTGTAAATCTGCGTCAAATAAGCTGTTTGCTCTTTGATTATCCTGATAATTTAAAGCTCACTTCTTCATCATATTTAACGATTTAAGCTCATTCGGAAAAATTCTTCCATTGGTACTGCCATCTTGCGGGTTTTCGTTGCAACGCTCGTGTTGCATCTTCAAGAACGATATTCGCAGAGCAGCTTCATCTCCAAACAATAAGTCGCGAAAAGTTGCGAATTTCAGCTTAGTTTTCGCAAACTTTTAAACTTCGATCATGATTGGATGGCAATTGTTGCATCCGCGGATTCTGTCAAAGGATTTTAAATTGAATGGTGGTTGGAATGGCAGCTTCATAAAACGCCCACTTCGGCTTAATGCTAAAAATAAGTAACTTGACCGCATTTCCACTTTTCAGAGCTCTCCTGAGGATTCCAGAAATGGCCAAAATTGTTGTCTTTAGTCAGGTAAATTTAAAATTCTTAACCTTCGTGCTGCTTTAAATCGCATGGAAATAGCCCACGGAGTCTGGAAATTATGCAACTCGAAAGTCGTTCCTATAAACTTGTTGTTGCCCTGTATAAACGATATGTATTTTGTTTACTTCATTTTCCGAAGGGGAGAAACGACGCATTTGGACGAGAGCATCACGTTTTCCTTCTATCGTGTGTAAATACATACTGTAAATACACATTGAGTAGGCCAAAGGCAAGCTTGAACAGCAGAGAGAAGAAGAGAGACAAACAACAAACAGCAAAATAATATCAGAAGAAGAATCATGTCAGTCAGGTCAGTAAACGCCTTCCAAGAGTCAAGTTTGTAGAGCCTTCTTTCTGATCTTATATTTGTTTATTCTTAGGAATAAGGAAGCTGTAAATCACTGATAAGGAAAGCGTATCAATCGACCTGCACCGATATACCTTAAACTGGAGCTTTAGGTATCAAATAGTTGCTTCTTTGTCCTGGCGACCGATGAGTCAGCTGTCGTCACCGTAACTACGATCGACGTTTGTTTAAAAGCAATCATTGGACTAGCGTCCTCCAACAGTTCAGCAATAGCCTTCGAACAGGACACATCTCCTGACAAACTTTAGAATTTTTTAACTTTTAGACTTTTTCCCTTAGATTTTGAGAGATTTCAGTAATCAGCTGATTGTGTGTAGAATAGCCTTTTTATTTAACTGACTCTCATCGAATTTTATATTGCCAAAATGAAGACCTCAGTTGTGATCGCCGTCGTCTGCTGTCTCGGAGCTGCTCAAGCCATTTCCATGTTTGATTTGATCCAGGATGAGTGGGAAGCTTACAAGGTAAGATAAATACTGATTGAAGTCATTTTCGTTTTCTTGGTTTAGCGTTTCAAGTCCAGTCTAGAATCAGTTAGCGAAGATATTGTAATAAAAAAGGTCTTTTGCGCAGTAAATGTTTGAGGTCAGTTATCAACAGGTTCAGGTGCAGATGACCATTGACTATGTGTATTTATCTATCGGTGTGACCTTTGGTTTGTGCTAGGAACGCAAATTAGCTTGACATTCTAGGAGTTCCAAGTACTGAAGCGACGCAATAGATTTCTGAAAGTGCATGCAGATTAGATCGGCAAGCAGTATGTATTTGAAATGGAGAGTTGAAGATAGAAGGAGTACGAATCAAGATGCGATAGAACATGGAACTTGAAATTAATTAAGTTTTATTGCTTTGATTACAGAGTCATCATGTGAAGAAGTACCAGAATCCCGTGGAAGAAAAGTTCCGAATGAAGATCTACCTCGAGAACAGACACCGCATTGCCAAGCACAACAAGGAAGGAAACTCTTTCAAGTTGTGTAAGTAAACATTACATTGACCGAGATTGGTGATTTATGTGCGATTGTTTAATCTGATAGGGAATTAACCTCTTTGTTTTTTATTTGTCTTTGCAGCCATGAACAAATACGGTGATATGCTTCCACGTGAATTCGCTTCGAGGATGAACGGTTTCCGTGCTGATCTCAAGAATAGGACTGCACATTTGCTCACCGCCACCCACTTCATTGAGCCCGCCAACGTTGTTCTTCCCGATTCCGTCGATTGGAGGGAAAAGGGAGCCGTCACCCCTGTCAAGGACCAAGGACAATGTGGTAGCTGCTGGTCATTCTCCACTGTAAGCACTTGACCGCTCGTATTTTGAAAAAATAGGTGTCAAAATTCAGATTTAATCATGGTTCTTTGTTTTGCAGACTGGAGCTCTCGAGGGACAAGCCTTCAGGAAGACTGGGGTCCTCACTTCCTTGAGTGAACAGAATCTCATTGATTGCTCAACTGGAGAAGATTACCAGAATGAAGGATGCAACGGAGGGTTGATGGACAACGCTTTCAGATACATCAAGGACAACCATGGTATCGACACTGAAGACAGCTACCCCTACGAAGCCAAGGACGACAGATGCAGATACAGGAAGAAGAACAAGGGAGCCGATGACACCGGCTTCGTTGACATCCCCGAAGGTGATGAGGAGAAGTTGAAGCAAGCTGTCGCTACCGTTGGACCCGTAAGTGATATGGATTATATGATGAAGCTTTTAGTAACTTTGATGTCGGGCTAGAGCTAAATACTGTTCCTTTGCTATAGGTCTCCGTTGCCATTGATGCCAGCCACGAGTCTTTCCAGTTCTACTCCAAGGGTGTCTACTTTGAGAAGGACTGCAGCTCCACTGAACTCGATCACGGTGTTCTGGTTGTTGGGTGAGTTTTGTTATTCACTTTGATGGTTAGAGTTTGGGTGGAATTTTCAGAACGGATGTTGACGGTATCTTGTTTTTGGTTTTGCAGTTATGGCACTGAAGATGGTGAAGACTACTGGCTTGTTAAGAACTCCTGGGGAACCACTTGGGGCGAGAATGGTTTCATCAAGATGGCCCGTAACAAGGACAACCATTGTGGTATTGCCAGTTCTGCCAGCTACCCACTCGTGTAAGACAGCGTACTTCAGTTGACTGAGGATTCAGCGTTTTACACTTTCTCACTTAAGCTATTAGATGTCTATAAACTGTTAAGTCTGGTAAATTCAGCTAGAGTCTATAATAACTGTTAACTCTCTAATCGGATCCATATAGTTACTATAATGTTTGTACGCTACCAATTTCTAAATGTGTGTGATATTTGCTGATCTGTATACATTTTTAACTTTTAACACATAAGCTTTTAGTAACTGATGTTAAGTCATTATAAAACACAAGAGTCAAAAATAATATTGCCCTGCAATTGAATTAGTCAAATCGAAACATCTTTGTCTCATTCGCCCGCGCATACAGTACCTCATGCGATAGTTTCAAAATCTGTACTAGATTGTAATATTGTAGGAACTGATGCTGTTAGCGGAAATACTGAATATTTGCTGTCAGGTTTCCTTCTGAAATCATACAGTAGTTTTTATGGTGAGTCATGACTGAAAATGTAGTCCAAATCGGTAAGGCTAGCATGCTTGAAATCAAGCCGCCGGACCATTGTCTTTCGTTATTTGATAATTTTAGGAAGATTTCTTCCATATACTACAAGAAAATCGAGTAAGTGACAACTGCTGCTGCTCGGTAAAAGGTTCGAGTCCGCCATACTGTAGCTCTAGTTAGCACTTATATAATCACAAAGTTGAAATCCCTCATGCTATCGCGTACCAAATCCAAAATTTTGAAAGACTTTAATATCGTGTATTTAATTAATTCAATCCTTGTCCTTAATAACACAGATTCCTGGTATAGTAATATGGTTCGTATTTCATATCTCGACCTCGACAATCGTACAAACTAAAGATTCCAAGCTGATCCAATTTCCTCCGAACCATTTAGTCCATCAGAATTTGAACTTAATTAAGTAAACTTGGGTTCTAAACAGTTTCAGCTTTTTCAAAAGTTGAAACACATGGAAGCTCAGGTGTACAGTTTATATCCATCGTTCATTAATTTGTTTCATCAGACCATGGAGTTGGTTACCTTTCGCTGCATCTACGCATAGACGACTTCGGAAAATAGCCAACTTTGTTAGTTATTTGCTAATTTTTTGCTATTTTAATTCGTTGTTTCGGTAATGTTCGAACTGCCTTAATATTTCTCGAAGCATTTGAAAGTTTGAGCGTTTAAGTTTACATCTATCAACTGCCGTTAGATAGTGTGATTCCACACACTTTATCGTAAATTTACTATCTCGCATTCAGATTCTTATCCTCATATATCCTAAATTTGACCGGCATTATATCGAATCCGCTATTTTTAGCAGCAAACCATGTGGCTTATCACCTTATCACCGAAGAACTGGAAGAAAGTACAGATGCATATGTACATTTAATTATCCTTGCAAATATCAGTTTATCCCTCAAGGGCAATTGCACGAAAGTCTTTACACCTGTGATTTAGTTTCCGCCGACTGGCTATGAGTAGACATAGTCGGTAAACAGTTTACTGTATAGCTTCAATACGGAATGAGTTTTCTACACGTATTGCTATTTCATCCTTGTTCACAAGAGTGATTATGATAATTCGAAACGTTCGATGCATGCAAGCCTACCCATTTCGCTCCAGAAGGCAGCTAATGCTTTGCCACCTTGCTCAAATTATTTGGAACTAACATGAGCTGACTGAGAGGAACCTTGTTAAAGTTAAAATCTGACTCAACTTTATTCACACAACTGTATGTATTGTCAGTTGACATACAAATCAGTCCAGGAGAATCGAAAGCGTTTAGATGTGGGATGTGTCGCCCAAAGAGAGAAACGAAAATCTTTCTCTTGTTCCAGTTTGCTTAACTGTGCATCTGTTTAGTCTGAAAGTCCTCCCTGGGCTTGAATGGGAATGATCATGTATGTTGTGTATCTACGTTAGTTTTAACTTTTATCTGTATTATAGATAGAGCTCCAACCCAGAAACAGAGTTGAGTTGGAGTTGCAAGAAACTCTAGCGGGATTATATCTTTTCAACTCCCCACAATCTATCGTTCGTTCTGGGCCACCCCACCTTCGTTTCCACAGCTCAACTTCATATCGACGGCGACAACAACTTTAGTAGCGATCTTTCGGTAAAACTCATCTCCATTACCAATACAAGCTACCGAAATACTAGCGCAATGAGAAACTCAAACAGCATTAGCTCTCCACATGCATAATCTAAAGCGCTATCGCGCTCCATCTTGCTCAACTTCAGCAGCGTTCTTTTCCTCAGTCTCAACTTACTCCTCATCCCAAGCTTAGCTTTAAAACGCTTCGGAGAGGCGCACATGTGAGGGAATCGCTTTTGGCAATTGTTGCCAACAATCCCCTATTTTTATTACAGCAACCCTATCTCACAAGTATAGAATTTTTTGTTGTTGTCAGCTGTCAGTGTAACCTTCTAATCTGGGATAAGCCTTCCTCGTCTTCGTCATCGGCAGCGCAGCGGCGGCAGTCAGTCAGCGAGAACGCTCCTCATTTGTTTCTAGATTCCTGCTCCAGCCAGGCCCTGGTGCCAAAAGACATCAACCAAAGATACTGCCACTCGTCAACACTGACAGCAGCGTCTATTATTTTTCCCTTATTGCCACCTGTTGTGCAATTTGCTCCCTTGGCACGAGTTTGCCAATTGTCTCGTTCTGTGAGATTTGTCTACGCACCCAAATTGCAGCAATCCAGTTCAACACACACGCAGTACGCATTCTGACGGCTCCTAGAGAAGTGTCACGTGCGAAGCGTCACCGCTTCCCCTAAAAACTGTATCTATTGTGGTGCCATTCGTCAGCATGTATCCAGATTTGCTTGAATGACTTAACGACCTTAATTGTGCAGAATTTCAGTTGATACAGAAATTGCAAAGTGTCAAACCGACCAGAACAACTGTCAGTACCGGAAACCTTAAAGGATAAATTACATTTAATTTTTCTTTGTATCATTTCCTGTCTACGATAATCCTCAAGCTGAATCCGTCATCAACGACAGGTATGTGCGTAACGCAGGTTCTCCATCAACTTTTCATGAATGACACACACATGCTATATAGCTTCTTACCGTGTTTTCCATCTTGATTTTACCACACAATACTTGAAACTCTGATAAAAGAAAAAGTACGTTAGGACAGCAGCCTTAACGAGCCACACATTAGTATCATAGCACATTGACAAAGAAAGCTCTACTTTTAGAGATCAACAGCTAATGGCATTTCAGAATGACAGTTTGCCCAAAGGCAGTTCAAACCGCTACAAGTAGTTCGCATTGCATGTTTGGCATTAACTAGGAAAGTTTGTAGGTTTACAAAATTCACATCCTGTAGAACATGGCCGACTAGGCGAATCTCTGTCATCTTCCTAATCAGCAAGAGTACAGAATATCTTTGCCGATAGCAAAGGGTGGAGAAAGTCAATAAACTTTTTTGCATCCATCTTGTTCAAACTAACTTTACAACTAAACAAATTCAAAACTACACATGTCGCTACAGCAGTCTGCAAGTATGCGTACGTGTTGAAGGTGTAACCAGATACGGTTTACACCTGTAAATAAACTAATGACAGCAGCGATTTTTAAAGTTTGCACTAATAGTAGGCAAACTTGTACAAATCAATGTTATACTGAGGAATGACAGATTCAATTATGTAACAACAAAAATGTTTAAAAAGAGCAAGGTTATATACCCAGCACGCAGGCAACGCAGGTTCACAAATTCCGTTACAAACGCTTTTCACCACCAGACTTGGCCGCAAAATGTACATTATGCAACCAGAACATACATTCATTCATTAATGTAATTGTCAGTCAAGGAAGTTGGGTATTCCCGCCTTCTTGTGTCAATGTCACATCATCTGTTAGTTGGTTAACTTACAAGCTGCCTTTGGTGTGAAGGAGAATTATTTCTTCAAAAGCTGAGTTCTAAAATTCAACTTGGTTGTATCAATTATGTGTGCAGATCGTCTTGTTAATTTTCGTAGACGGGTGTTGTTGTCGAGTAAGTGTAGAAATGCACATTGTGCGAAAAACTCTAACAATATTGGGCCTTGTTCAGCAACGTCCACTTGCGGTAAAGATTTCTTAGAAGAAGATCTTAAAAACACGCTGCGCTAAATACAGTGGAGCTATTGTAGCGATTTTGTTTGTGCTGAATGATGACAACAAGATCGGCTTGTCGAAGAGCGTCGAGAGAATTAAGGTGATGTTGACTAGTGTGAGCGAGTCGAGTAAAATGTAGATTGCCATGTAGAGCCCAAAGGTTGATTATCGACTTGACGACGCTGCTGGTCATTAGACAGTTAGCGAGCTGAGAGTTTGCGAGGCTGAACGAGAGTGGTGAATATTAGCTATCCATACGTGCGATTATGTATACAGCGTTTGGCAAAAGAATTGAACAAGTGCGATAAAGTAGTTGGTTCAAGTTGAGTCCCCCCGGCCATTTTGTTCTTCGCATCTCTCGATGATATTATTATTACGGAATACTAGAAGTTAGTTAGTTGCAGTGTCGCTCACTCATCTCACTCATCTGTCCTTATCCTTCAGGAAAAACAATTTGATATCACAAACCGATTATTCCTCTCGTCTTGACAACTACACCTTGTTGTCCTTACTAATAAATTTCAGTAGACAGGATTTTTAGTTGTATAAGCAAAGTAAACAGCGTGGCAGGCCACACTAGAAGACACATTGTGTGAAAAATGTTCAAGTAGATCAGCTTTACTGAGAGTGAGTTCCATTCATCTCAAGTTTCTCCAAAAGTGTCCCAAAACATACGTAGTCAACTTTCCCGTGTCAGCGCGTTCATCACATGTCTGTGCATTTCGGCAAGAACGACTTGCCGCTGGCGCTATTTGCCAGTTTCGTGTCTGTGTAGCGAAAAAGTTGTGCCAAAATTTTAAGAGAACCGGATATAATTTTTTACAGCACCTCCTCAATCGAGCTTTAAGAGACAGCGGGGATTCAGTTACAGCGGCGCCGGACGCGTTCATGTTCAAGTGACACCACCGCTGGCAGGAGCCCGAAAAACTGGAGAAGAAGACGGTGGCGTCCAGCAGCACCTGCCTCAGCACAATTTCCCGACGCTTGGGACTGGCAAGGATAAAAAGGTGTTAAATCTGTCACTGGATCAACTTTGTTGTGTGACAGACAGCGGTGGTGACAAAAGTGGTAAAGTAGTGGAATACCACGCGGGTTGCCGCAGAGCTCGCTCCTGTAGTGATCTTCCAGTGATTCCATTCAAGCGATTCAAAATGAGTGCAAAACTTATCGAAGAGCTCCAGGCAGAAATCTCCTTCCGGGATAAGATTATAAGGAAACTTGAGCTCCGTATTCTCGACAAGGAGGATGAAATTTCGCAATTGCGGTCGGACTTGGACAAGGTGAGGCTTGAAATTCTCGTCATCTACAAAATTATCCTGTGGCTCTTCGTTTACCACATTTGCAAGTTCCAAAATATGCGCAACTCAACCAACTCGCAACCACGTGACTCCTGTCCTGACTAGGAGACGAGCATTGTTGTTGGAGGGTGCAAACGAACCCAGCAACAGCTCTGCTGAAAAGCGAGCACATGGAGAGAGTTTGTTGTTGCGAATAACCCTTTTTGAGTCAAGGTCGTTTAAAAAATGTGCGTGCTGTACTCTTTGAAAGATTCGTGAGCAGGTTGAGCGCAAATCATGTAATGACTACCATACACAACCAGTTAAATGGCAAGCCAAGAGAATCGAATTCATTCCACGCTTTGTATTGTACGGTGTAGATTGTGCGTGAACTAGCATCTCTGCTGCCGTTAATGGGATTCATTCTTATGGCGTATAACGTTCGTCATTTTATAACTTTGAAACTTGCGTTGCGGCTACGTAGCAAGCAAAAGCTACAATCATGTCATTCATTACCTTATGTAGATGATTGGCGGCGAGACACGTCAACAGCCAGCGACAATAACGTATCTAAATTACAAATGCGAATCTTGTGGTCAGGGTTTGAAGTCTAAAGTTGTTTAACTTGAGGTCATTCATAGTCTAAAGTCGATCACAATTTTGCTGATTGTATATGGTTTGATTGTGTTAGTGTTGATACAAAGCTGGGCAGTGCAAAATCATGAATCATGTTGCATAACTGTCTGACATTTTCGCCATGAGCAAAATCAAGCATTTGAATTTGAACCAGAAGGCAATCAAGTTATCCAGCTGGGAAGATCCGATTAAATTCCATCAACACGCCACAGACTATTGCCGATTTCAAAAGAGGCTATTGACTTACTGATTCAAGTCGATAAATGATTAAGAAGTCTCTTCTTCACATACACAAGCGTGTACAAATTTTAGTAATATTAAGCTGATCGCTATGTTGCAGAGACCTGCATTTTAACGGTCGAAGCGCGAAATACGAGCAACTTGGCAAAATGTTTCCCATTCAGACATTGTAGAAACACGTTCAAGTGGCATTTTAAAATGGCATTGTTGGCACTTGAGTAATTGGTTAGAGTCATATTTAAGGCAAGACTATTTGTTAGCGGAAAGTTTCTTCAAAGGGCGGAAGAACATGATTTGGAATATAGTTTACTTGTGTGTGCCGTGCAAGTAGTATAAATACTGCATGTACTTGCTGGCAATTATGAATACTGTATATATGGTCAGCATTGCGAAACTCGGAGATTGCATAGCCGAAACAGAAAACTGTTTGCCTTACCATCATTACATTTCAAGGTTAACAGCTGTGTTCATGAATGTCAATAAGTTTGAGAATAATTCGAAACTGTCGAAACGAGATGCAGTGGCTAAAAATTATTTTTTTGCTTGTTTCCTTTAAGGCTTACAATATTACTGGATATACAGGTGCGTATATTCTGTTAATCGAGCTCTAAAATTAAGGCTCATACACAACTGTCTTTTTTCTACCCTCCGCCGTTCAACTATGAGGCGCCATTGAGGTGCCATACCCATAGCTTGTTTTGCCTTTTTAGCATTTTGACAGGCAGATATTGTACAGTTAAAAATATTTCACCTGAATCATCAAGGTGCAATGTTTCAATAGCGACATAACGAGACGTGACCTGGTTTCTTTCGTCTGATAGATTAATAACAAATTGCTAATAGGTGTCCAATTGTCAATCTAAACTGCTGCAAAAGTAGGTGGCGCCGTCAGCAAATTTTGTGATTAAAATTATCTTCTATACTTTGATTTCAGCTGATGTCGCTTAGAATCACGCATTAAACCTCACTCACAGTCAGCTACGCTCTGGTCCAGATCCGGCATTAATATTATAAAATCCTATGTTCGTTGTTATCTTATTTGGGTTTTCTTTTCTACTGCTGACTGAGGATACTCACAAAGAAAGTTAAGTTGATCTTTCGCTGACGACACCCGATATTCAGCAGCGGGGAAATCAGAGTTCTATTTTCAGAGACAAATCTATTCACAGGCTCGAGATGAATGCTAATGTAACTGGCTAGAAGATAACTTTAATTTTATGTTTGGTTTAAATTCAGTTTTGTTCCTTGCTGTTATCTATGAGCATCAGATGTCATAAGGCACATGGATGCTACTGTGCAGGAAGGCGCTGTCTCAACCTGTGCACATTTGCATTTGACAAGTAACGGGCGGTATAGTAGGACAAATCGTTGCAACACTGTGTTTCCAACACCATTAATTAGGATTTAACGATGATATGATGAGACCTGGTACCTCGTTTGGTTTGATAAGAAATTAGAAAATATTTAATGTTAGCAGCAAGATTGTGTTTTGCCCAAGCTGAAAGCTGTTAGTCAGGCAATATGTGGTTTGGTGGTTTTCACGAAAATCTTATCGTAAAATCCTCATTGAAGAAGAGTATGTAAGCTAAAAATAGTTGACACTTGAAAGATAACAAACTGAAGTGAAACAAGCGTTTATAAAATGCTTGTACTTGTTGTACAGACCTCATCTGTTAAGTAAGCTTTGAAGTATCTCAGATCTGCGTCTTCCAATCCAAACCATATAAACTTCTTCAGCATATGTAAGCAACCATCACATGGCCAGACCATAAACTACATCAGTCAGCCTTGGCTGGTTCTTTTAATAGCTGATCTTGCCGCAGCTCTAAAAATGACCAATCATCAGTTTAAGTATAGCGAGCCAGCTAGCGAATTTACAACCAAGATTAGGAACAGGTTTGTATCTGGCGTCATCCATGTTTGTCTACACAGTGAATACCAGATAGGGCATTTTTAGATACTAGAAACTAGAAATTGATTGAAAATAATGCCACCATAAATTCCTTCGTACATGTTCTCAAGATACGCCACTACTAAAGTCAGTAACAAGGAAAGAACACCAACTACTGTGTAATGTAAACAAGTTAAATGTCCATGCAACTGATATGAAAATTTCAAAGACAAAAAGCTCCACAATACCATTTGTTTTCGCCTTGCTGACCTTAGATTTCGCTGTGTAGCGACAATTATAAAACGAATAAAATGTAACAACTTAAAAAATATAAGGGAAGGTCTTGACGTTTACCAAAACGCAACGGCTTCTTGCCTTTTAAGGCCCATGCCGAGGGCAACAGGGTCTTCATGAAAACGAAGAAGACTTGTTAACCTTAAGGCACGGAAATCGAAGCTGTAACAGAGACACGCACTTCAATACACTTGAATATAATTAGTATAACATGCGAAACTTGCAGGTTGTCAACAAAATTCTCCTGAAAAGCTTTTATGAATCATGCAGCAACTTTTGGTTTCTATTTCCATTAGATTTATATGATGTATGTACTAGCATACATGCACCAAGTTAAAATTACGATCTTTTTTTGGGACTTGTCCATGAGCTTCTAATGAATAACTTTTTTCTGCTTTCAGTACCAATCGATCATCCACAATCAGTCATCAACCCTGTACAGTCCAAAGAAAGGTCCTCCGTCTCCGACAGTTGCCAAACACAGGGAGCGTGGTACCGGTATATCAGCCGAGCCTCAGGGCTCCAATGAACCTGATATCATTCAACAGGAGCTTCCGGTGTATCCAAAATCTGATAGGTGAGACATTTTTCTTGTACTCTAAAAAATAGTACCTCTCGTCTCAAAATCGACATTACAAAATCTCACGATTCATGATGACACTGGCAAACTACAAAACGTGTTCCACCCTGATAAAGAAGATGCAGTGTAGATAATTTCTGCACCTCTAATCAGCAAAATGTATAGTAGTTTACTGTTTCATGCGAAGACGTGAAGCTGGCAAAATTCCACAAAGTTCAGACTACTTGTGAATCTGACATTTTGGCACGGTAGAGTGGCACCGTAAATGAGCCTTGTGTTGTCCCATCCCCTGTAGTTTTAAACATTTACAAAACTGAAAGCTCTACTGGACGTCGACCTTTTGTTCATTTGACTTCAGAAGTTAAAATTTGATACAAACATCAAATGTTAAACAGACTGTTGTCTGCAAACTAGATATATGCACCGTAACGGCGACAATTTCGCGAATGTCAATTATCAGCAGCATTGAAAACCGGCATGAGAGCGAAAACGAGCTTTAGAGTTGCAAATTTGAGAATTCGCGTTAAGGCTAATAGGAGCTTGTGTACAATCCATCAAAATCTTTCTAATGATGCTCCAATGCCATTCTGTATAGCTGCCAAAAAATGTAGCCCATTTGTTTCCTGTTGATCATCTTGATCCATTACAATTCAAAAATTTTTATCTTACGTTTATTTTAACCCCGGGGCTTGCCGTCAGATTTAGCCAATTGTGTGTGAATTAGTTGAGTCACATCATCAAAACAAATGATGATAGAAGTTCTTTTTGACTTCATGGGTCAAGGTATACTAGGAACTTTAGCATTTGGCATGCCGTTCGATTCGCCTTGACGAGCAAAAGGAATGATACTGGTACACAACGTTGACAGACAAAGTGACATATCACTTACAATTATGCTTCATTTTTCCTGTATCTTATTTGGCAGCAAGGAATATAATAGTTGCAGGTACTCCATGACTTTTATCTTCACTTTGCATTGTCCGTTGTATTTTCGCTCAAAGCTAATATTCACAGCAGGTGAGTCCTAAAATAGGCCTAATTGGAACTCATTAATCTGCATGTTATATATGGGCGATGCTCGCATATGTGGATGAGAATCACTTTATTACAAGGTGCTAAATAGCGTTCATGGTTCGCAAATGGCCAAACTTTGGAAACGACATGAAGCACAACGAGTTATACGCAGTCTTTGGAAATCCAAAAGGTTTCCAAAGGAAGTTTCCCCATCCGATGATTGATAAATGTTTTAAAGGATGCTATTGAGCTGTAAAATGAAACGTTTATGGCATGCTGTTGAAAATTTGTGGGCGAGCCATCCTGGTGAAAAGTAGTCTGAAAGAGAGATACGGTAAGAACAAATATTAATACCTTGTTTTACAGTGCGTTTACACCTCTTTGAACGGCCGTAAATTCATTAAAGAGGCGTAGAAAAATAAACAAAGACTTACATCTTGTTTTCTTTAGTAGTTAAAAATTGCGAATATTCTGGGGTGGCATAGGTTATACGTGGGATTACAAATTACTCCTTTGAGGCTTGGACCGCCGCATTGAATGCACATGTCATGCTGAAATTCTCTCAGATGCTCACGATTTCATGCTTTGGAACGTTTGAATAGTGCAAAATATCTTGTACAGAAGCATAAGAGTCATCTTGCGAATGTTGCGAATTATAAATAGACTTTGTCTGTGAATTCCTGCGTGTGGATGCATAACGAATGGAAGTGGGTTCACCAAGGACTGTACGGTATTCGAGTTTACAATCAGTAAAACTGTCCCCGACACTCCTAACCTCATCGCAATCGATTTCAATTTTTGCAGATTTTATGGGGCAGAAATTTGAGTTTATGTGTTCGTTTTTGGAATCATGCTTTGCTAGAACGTGTGATGTGTGCGATGTATACATTTGAAAATACATTTTGCAGCATTTGTTTGCTGTAAATATCTATGACCTAAGGTGTTTCATGCCTAACGAGGAAAATTTTAACCTTGTATTTCAGCTGCATATTTCAAGTCATTTATATGATCTGATAAAATAAAGAATTCAGCGTAACTCCGCATAGAGGAGCGCCATCTCGCGGCAGTTGCATGAATCGCTTGGGCGTTACGTTGAATGAAAGTGTGGAACAAAAGAAAATTGGTCATCCATACTTTGATAACTATTCTCTGATCCCTTGTAACAAACGATTGGCGATTAACCACGTTTACAGACACCCGGGTGGAACACGCTTGAACTGAGCCATTACACACGACTGCATTACGTGTTAACCGCCTCTTTAGCCCTGAAACCTTTGACCAAAATAAAAATCTTCATACTACTGTGAAGCTGTATGACCCGCTCCGATTCTCGATTAGTCGTAAAATATAACTTTACTATCCTTGCTCAAGTGCAATTCCTTTTTAAATTACAGATCAAAAGAACTGATAAAATCTGCAATTCTCGACAATGACTTTTTGCGTCATTTGGACCCGTCCCGGGTGGACGAGATGGTGGACTGCATGTACCCTGAAGACTATACCGAAAATGCAGTCATCATCCGTGAAGGAGCTCCTGGATCCACGCTTTACGTCATGGAAGGTCAGTATTGCAAAAATTTACTTCTCAAGTCGTGGTCGTATTGGAGAAACTGGAGTGAGTCGGAGTCGAAACATAACGTCTAGAGAATGCGCAAATTATTCGCCAGCTTGGTACAGACAACTATGGTATTGGTTACCGCATAAATAGAATAGGTGCAGAAAAGATATTTAGTATAAGTCTCTGGGACACAAGCGATTGGTGCCCGAGGTATATGCTATAGGTGCAAATTTCGCTCCATAACGTTACGCGTCTCAGAGTGCCCCAGATTTAACGTTAATTGCAGATTAAAATTCGTTCCCATATCCGAGGTAGATATCCCATAACCAAATGATAGCTTACAAGTTTCTCCACAATTATAAAAAAGGTTCAAGCCTTGAGCACGATTTTTTGACCCTGTGCAAACCGAAAAACTTTTAAAACACATATAGTATAACTCCCAAAGACATATCGTATTTATCCCCCGAAAATGTAATTATTTATCTTTTCAGCATCTCCGCACATATACTACTAGTATATGTCTTTTCGGAGGCATCCTCGATCGCCTATTCTATAGTTGTCTGTACCAGGCTGTTCGCATAAGCACTTGGTGTAATACATACCTATGAATGAGCACATTCAGCTCATCGCAGGAATCAAAAATATATGTGCTTCAATTTCAAGAAAATATTGGTCGTTTTGAACGACATAATACCTTTTGACGTTAGCGCATACAACTTCAACATCGTTATCTCAAGTGGTATGATTCGCATTTTCTACTGGTAACGAAGATGCTCCACTTGGTAAATAGCCTGTGTTTCCCAACAGTATTTGAGCTCGTTGAGGTAAACTGAAACTGAATTTAACGTATCGTCTTGATTCCATATTTTACTTCCTTCATCCCTTAATTGTTACTTTTGGATGCTACTGATGCATAGCAAACGATTTCATCCTGACCGCTTTTGATCTCTAACTTTTGCACCAAGACGGAAGGAAGAGAAGGAACTGAAGTTTAGAGAAAGTTTGACAAATTCTTGGTTTTACCTTAATAGAGGAAAGCTTGATATCTAAACAAGTACTAAACATCCTTAAAATTATTACTCCTTCCGGTGCTGGCGCAAAAATGAAGTGAACTTTTTAAAATTGTAAAAAAGTCAAAGATGACAGCACAGATATATATATATATTCAGCCTCCAATTTATTGACCCTTACTTGTAGACACCTCTGGGCAAAACCTTTAAGATTATCACTGTGCAAACTTCCAACATTCTCTCATCGAATCTATTGTACGAACGGCAAAACACACAAGGATCAAGCAATTCCTTAAATTGTATTGCTATATCCTGAAGATAAGATAAAACAGTCATAATCATATCTCTGGCTGACCAAAGAGAGAGCAACTTTTTCAGCATTGAGTGGGAATTCAAGTAAATGTGATTCACCTTTTTGTCGGCTACGTACATGAACCTAATGGCCAAGTATTAGGGTGCTAGACTCACATGAAATTACCACGAAATTCGAAGGTGAAAGTGTTGAAGTATGTGTATCACTTTAGTATAAAAGTGAACAAACTAATCATACACTCATCTCATCATCATTTATCCCTAGTTTAAGACTTTTGTTACCAACGGCTGAGACTTTCAGAACAGTTTCATGGTACACTGGGCAAAGCTTAAGGCACACTCAACGCTAAATGGAAGCACCACGATCATCATATCTTCCTTGACATCAGGTTGCTAAGCTAAAATTTATGCGATCATTGGCTTGAATCATTATAAGCAGGCTCAAAATGTTACTTACACAAGCAAATTAGCAGTCATTACATCTTACACTTGTTCATTGCATGAAACGCAGCAATTTTTGATAGTCTTTGCTAACACCAATTACGATGCATTCTTGTTCGAGTGTTGCTACTACTGAAAGTGGAAATTTGATGTACACGAAGCTTCTTATTTTATACTTCATTTTGATACACGCCGGTGGCTTCTTCTCTTGATAGATGGGCCTCGATTTCTCGATCAAATGATGAAATCGAAGTTAACTATGAGGAATCGATTGATGATTGACTAAGATGATGAGTTTCGCATTAAAATGGCTATTCAAGCAATCGAAAGGAAGATTCAGCAGTTTAACGGCCCTGTAGCCAAGCATCTAGTTCAAGCAACACAGTAGCGAAATTATACGCAAGATTGCAGTTCTTGCCAAAATTTCATAACCAAATGATTTGCATTTTCCTCAAGATGCTATAAAGTTTTGGGTGAATTGACAAAACGTGCCAGACATAACATGCATTTTACAACCAGCAGGTATTAATCTAACTCGAATCGAGTTGCTTCTTTTCAGTCTCTTTTGCAACACTACAGTTTATGCAAGTAATTGCAATGAACAGACAATAGATCAGCTCGACAAACCAGTCAACAAGAAACATCCATCCGATGACCGAATTGCTCTAAAATTGCATTTATCCCCTGTCCCTTTTTAACTTGGTCATCCGCATGTCCAAGTGTGGAATCAGGAACAACCTGTTTCAGATGTCCAAACAAAGACGGAAAAACTACCGACTGACTGAATTCGATTCTTTCCTGTCTGCGCCTAATTTTGCACAACCGTGTTAAAAGTAAGTTCTGAGCCCAGTAGTTTATATCTTGCCAGCTTACGCAGACAGACTTGCCAAGATGCTTGCACTCGCAGGCATCGGAATAAACAGGCTTCGCCAATTTAAAGTATTGGAAAAGTATAGCAGTGGCAGAGCTTGCGAATTATTCGACCACAATGGGAAGTAAAAGGGATATGTCTGTCAACGTTGTTGATTGGAGTAACAGGGAAGATTATGATTGACCGGACCTTGAGAAAATAGTGGTTCAAGTTGACAATGTGGGCAAAACAGTGTGAAGTCAAGATGCATCCTATGGTAACTTTCTATTTCACACCTGCACGGACAGGACAAATTTAATTTGTCCTGGTGGTACACTTGTTAGAAGTCCGTCTCGTCATCATCTTTCCAACAACCATCAATACACAAAAGGACCACCAACCACCATTCAGTCAGTTCATAAATCTCCTTGGTTCCATTCAAACAGGTGTTTTCCTTGTCGCAAATAACGAGTGCACCAATGTCATTATAGCCCTGATAAATACAAAGTTGCCTTTAGTGTGAGTAAACATGCAACGCGGCGTAATAAAGAGGATGATTTTTTATGAAAGGGACAAATTGCCACCAACGCCGGAATAATAATGTACAATATGGCGCTCGAGACTCGAGACCTTGTCATAGATCTGTCGGTCCTCTGGGAAGAAGACTTTCGAGGTTGTCCTCTGGCCACTTTGGTGCTCACCTTACCGCATTTAAAGATCATCAAGAATTGGCTCTTTTGAGGTGGACAAAGAGTGGTCAACAATAAGAAAAAATGGAGCTCAAATAGAGGCAATTGTGTCAAATCCAACGAACCAGCGGTCAAGAATTAAATCGAATTGATCCTTGCCATGGATCACGCACCTTAACAATTGCATTAATAATTGCAAAACATAACAATAAAGTTTGCTCATTAGCACGACGGTGCAGCTGCGGTTTGAGCGTTTTCTGATTAAATCTGTCCTGGCTGTGTAATTATGGCAGTTTCTGGTTCAGCGCAAAATGCCCTTATCCTGGGCGAAACGGAAACTGACGGATAATCATGCGAAAAAAATCATTGTAGAAATGGTGTTACGCATTCTGTAGGCAAGGAGGCTATGGATCCGCATTCAATAGGTCTCTGCAGCATGACTGTTTCAAAGCCTATTTGTAAGCACGTTTGAAATAGATTACATGTTCAAGTCAGTTAGCAGCCCACTACATTGCAGCCATGCATGGTCAGTTTACTGAAAACGTGTTTGAGGTTTGCACATTTTTCACAACAACATTCTTGTTGAGCGTTCTGCTGTACTGAAGCTACTCGTCTGCATGACTGAAATTAAAGTCAAGAAGTAAAGCCAAAGAGCAGGTTTAGGTTCGAAATGAGGCAAAGGACGTCGTAAGATTACATGTTTCTCGTTTTCATCAACCTACAGACATACAAACGCGCCATAAGCATGAGGGCACAGAATGGGTTATAAGGAACGGTGATTTAATGGCATGTGAATTTACTACCTTCTTCCACTCACACCTTTTACTTACTTACGTTTGCTTACTTTTGATCACAACAATAGTAAACCACGTTGCTGCCGCTCTGCTGCTGCCTGACATTCAAGGTGTATACACAGCCCGCGCACACCTTCCTGCAATAGACTTGTTACAACACTGGTGCAGTTCACACCAGTGATTGTTGCTCCCCATTGTGCCTTTGTCACATGGCTTCAGAGGCCTTAAATCGCCTACACGAAACCTTGCCAAACGTTAAAAAATCCAAGACACAAAGTTTTTCATCTTCCAAAAACATTGCCGATTCGCGTGGTGGCTGTTCATTAGCACTGCCAAGAAGAAGTTACCTGAAGCCGTTTCTCGTTTCTACTGATTAGTCAAGCTGGAGGAACTCATTCAAGTGCAAAATGTGACAGTGACATAAATCTTGACTGTCACCCTTTTGACCAGGTTTAAATCGGAGCTGTGATCTTCATCTAACGATCCTCGTCATAGGATCCCTCTGTAATTGAAGCAAGCCACTGAACTCAATTTTGCTTTCGTGCACATAGTGACATTGTAGTCTTGTCAATATGTAATTAAATGACGGGAGCTATATACCAACAGCTTCAATAGAGCATGTACCACCAGGAAACTTAGATTTCAATTCCCTCAACAGATCAGTGGACGCTGCCGTGTCGAGCACGACTTTGTAAACGTTACCTTGATGGCAAAGAGCAATTATACCTGAACCGTGGTGCGTGGGTGGATTCACTGTGTGACAATATCGGAAGCCACGTTACATAACTTTTATAACTGTGTTGGGAATTTTAAATTTAGTAAGCGAGAGCGAGATTAATGTAATGCACGCACTGTCATTCCATGAGCAAACTTTGCCACCAAGTTAAGAGTGCGAGGGAAATCAAGACCGTTAGAATGTCGTTCACGTCCATGTCATACTGACCATTTCATGGGTGTTTGTTTCTTCGAGCGGACGCAACAAGTGGATCTAATTGTGTGGGAAAAGTTGGGGAATGCGAATATCATAACACCACTCTGTCGTACATGGGTGGCAGACCCTTCAGTTGTGTACAAAGGCCAAAAGTGAAGAAACTTGACAAAAATTATCGACCACTCGAGTGCTGAAAGCCCATTTTCGTCATATCGGTTCCAGCGACACATGCAACGATAATCAAGAAAATCTTCCGCTGCGACATCGACAATCAGAATTCTTCAATCTCATCCTCATCTGACCACCGAAAGGAAAAAACTTCCGCCGCGATTTGTGAAACGGACACGACCTGGTAGCCTCACTTCAATCACCGCGAGTGCCCACCACGTTGTCACCACAACCAAACTCCAACTTTTATTGCAACAGCGACGTATTGGTTTTGACCTTCAATTTCCAGTCTATCGCAATTTATATTCCAAATCTCTGTCAGTAAATACAAAACCAACATTAGTATATTGGTAGATTTTAAAGTTTGTTCAACAAGTAGGTAAAGGTATTGTTGTGGCAGCATTCGAGTTAAGAAGAGTCTGTGAATACTGTACCAGTCCCGATTGTGCTTGATCAATTGCCTTAGAGCAGAGCAGTACCGAGTTGATCCATTGGAAAACTTTCATAAAAGAGCAATTATCGTAAAGCAGCCAAGCGTATAGGTTCCCTTGAAAAGTCTTTTGCAATACGCAGCTGCAGTTGACTTTTGAACAATAGCCTTTTAGCATTTAGAGGAAGCCAGCACTCAAACTGTAACAAATAAGTTTCATCCTGTTAAACTCATAGTGTGAACTAGTAGGGACGTATAGGAACTGATCAGTGCGAGGCTTGAGAAGAACGCTTTTAGCGTTAAATTCAATGAATTCCGCTCTTTGGAGTTTTTGAGTAGTCTGCGTGAACTTTGTCCTTGGAGGGCTGTTTGTCTCTTACTGCATGTTCTCAATCGAGCTTTTGATTAGGAGAAGAAGGGGATCGAGATAAAGTTGATGTGGTATAGCATAATATATAATGGCTGTGTGAAACATGCGTATCTCTCCACAGAGCTAATGATCCCAAATCCTTGCAGAAGCCATAACTGTTGTAGGCACCTAGAAGGATTCAGCTCATTTGGAGCTTGCTCGAGCTCTTAGGCCTCAAGTTGTATACTTTAGCAAGCAAACAACGTGTTTGGGTACAAGTGATCTAGGCAGGGTCCGCGTGCAGCCATAACGACAGTCAGGTCCTGCTCTCTTTAATCTGCATGCGTTGCGGTAGTGTGTGCGGCGGATTTTGCGATTGTTGCCATTTTTTGCGAAAGACGTCAGAGAGTGGCCACGGCCACGAAGAGGAAGAGTTGGCTGGAAAGGGATGCAAAAGATTTTGCACACACTCTTAAAACTGTAGTCAGCCTGAGCGGATCTGGTGCAAAAAAATTCGCCACACCCCAAGACTTTGCGGAAGAAATCATGGTCAGTAGGTCTGCCAGTGGCAATCACCAGAGGTATGCTGATCCAGTAACAAGCCCGATGAGTCTGTATCCGCATCCCGCCTTCACAGCTCCGTCCACATGGTCTTTTAATCATCCAACAACGAATCGTGACGCAAGGAGCTGTTACAAGTCTTCTTTGGCGTCTCCCAGTTTGTATGTGAATCCTCGTGAATGTATGCCAAGGGGTAGTAATCACTGGGCTACAGAAGAACAAGTGCTGTGCGCTGCTACTGGAGCAACAAGTGAACAAGTTCCGCGTAAAAAAGTGTCGTTAGATTTCGATATTCATCAAACTTCAGGACATGCACGAAATAGAAGCCGCTGTCCAAGCAACGTGAACGAAAAAACAAATTGGACGGCGTCAGATAAGTATCATTGGGACGATTACCTGAGTCGGCGGGAGATAACAGGGCAGGAGTTTCTTAAGGAACAAAGTGCTGCAGCTTACCCTTCCGCAGATAATTCATTTCGTGTGAATTTGGGCAATCGAAACTCACAACCGGATCCCACGCTACATTCTTTTACCGCCGGAGATTTGAGACCTGGAAGGTTTGCTTACGGCTGGAGACGTGCAGATGGCAAGAATTCGCAAACAGTTGACGAAGATGACGACTTTGCGGAACATAATAGCGGAAAAATTGCCCCTGGAGGAAGAGGGAAAAAAGTCATGAGCAGATCCCAGCTGGCAAAACAAAGCCTTCTATTCTCATCTCATTCTGTTTCCTTGTCATCCGTATCATCTTGCGGATCTTCGTCAGGAATATTTTCAGCCAGTCCAACTCATTCATCCGGAAATAATACTTCAAGGACAAGTTGCGAAGAAAGTGACAGCCCAGCTAGTAGAAGCAGTAGCAACGTTTCCAGCATTTCCCCGAATCAACATCGATGCTCTGCCGCTAACTCATGCAATTCGGTAGTTTGCTCCTGTACCGCCCATTGTCACAGAAACGCCACTATGAACTCAGGTTTTTTAGTTACCCGAAGTGAAAGTTGCGGAAGCAGCCAAGAAAGCAGTGGCTGTCCTAGTCGTAATTCTAGCTGTACTAGTCCGTCATCTGCGGTGCTGTCGTCGTCAAGATGCAGCTGTGTGTCCGAAGGAAGATGTTTTCATCGCAACCGAGCGTATTCCTCGAGGGACTCGTGGTCATCGTCATGTTCATCGTTATCTCTGTCCCCACCCGGGACCGCTTTCCCGTCCAAAGTCATACATCCCGAAACACATAAACTTGGTTCCCCTTTCAACCAATGCAAAAATGCAACAGCAAAAAGCTATAGAAAGTCACCAGGGTCTCCTGTTCGAATGGCAGTGGCGGACAATTACGGCACTTCCTTTGCTCCTCCTCCTCAGTCCATGATGTACCACCAGATGACCGAGACACAAAACCATAATGTCATGTGTCATCATTGCCGAGGCTGCCATATGCCTCCGCCATGCTATCCCCAAGCGACCCATTGGAGACCTAATTCCTCGACGTGTATCGAGTTTCCGGGACAGATGTCGCATCAGTACCCAATGGTGCATGGGAATTACGAAAAACGGAGCCTACGCAACCCTTTGATGTCTCACAGACTCCAAGCCTATCATCGCCCAGCGTCTAGTCAAAGTTGTATCAACGAAAAGCGCCGAGATCTCAACCCCATCAGTGACCATTGTGGATCTGAAGACCACTCGCTAAGTCACAGAACTGTTTCGATGGATGTACCAGTTTCGCACTTATCTCATGGACTCAATCAACAATACGACGAACGACATCAGAAGCATCGCTTCCCGCACGGCTACAGCGATGTCAACAACAATAGTTGTGTCATGCATCAACACACTAATTCAGTACCAACGGGCTGTCAAATTCCCCGTCCAAAACTACTAGTCCCGATACATTCTTACGGTCGATCTCCTGGTTCGACTCTCAGAGAACGAAAAACTGGAGTCATTCCTGATCCAGGTAATTCAAGTTCGAACGTCGTATGGATTCGCTTATAAATTTAATGAATTCGCTCTTCCTCTTCGCATTGCAACATAAGTCTATTGCAAATACTCGACCGTAGATAATTCTTGAGGTTTCACGCATTCTTGTTAACCGCAACGAATACACAACACACTTGTGTCATCACATGAGTCTCTACGGTTTTTAGTTTAATTAATTGAAGCACGGCCAAATATAGGCGTTTCGCAAAAACTTCACAATTGGATAGGAGCCTTAGCGTTACATCGAATTGCATAACTACGTTTAGCGACGTCCGTCATCAAATTACTTATGCAGGAGTGGGAAGTTCTACAGTAGCATTCACAAATAGTACAGTAAATTCTTTGTACAAATTTCCTCACTGTTTCTTCAAAACATTCAAGTGTAAGTACTGATTACGTTTATCAGATTTCATTTCAAAGCATCCACGAGAAACATTTTACATGTACTTATTCTCAGACTCTAACTTCCGAGATACATTCACAACAAGTGCTTCATGTGGAGCTTGAATGCTTTATTAGCACAATCACTGAACAAGTGTATCAAGTTGGATGTTTCACTTTGAATGAATATAGCAAAACGATTCCACAAATGGAAGTTTATGCCAGCACGTGTTTCATCCTAGTTTTGGTTTTTCATTTTACCGTCAAGTTATGTATACATAAATGACACCAGTTGCATTTTTAAACATTCCAACATCTTTAAAGTATGAGATTGATAGCGATACTTGAGCGATAATTTTTAGCAAAACTTACCAAATAAATTTAATTTGATGTTCAATTTGATGGTAACAAAAGCAGATACAGTCAAGTTCCTGTAGATGTCCCTGAGTGATTCGAAACATTCGAAAGGGTATGCCCATATATGAACCGAGGCCTTAATCGATCAGTCTATTTAGATTGACAAACGGCCGTACAATTATGCATTTTCGTGCTATGATAAACAATATTCTAAAAATTCGTGCGGATGACAGGTAGATAAAGGGCAAAAAATTAACAATGCTTTCTTACGAAATTTCGCAAGGGGCAAAATGCAGCACTTTCATTCTTGAGGACTTAACTAGTTGCATCATAAACATGAAATGTCATTAACGTGAATAAGAAATAGCTTCAGGTTGACATCCCGTTCCTTGTTCCCTTCGCTTGACTCCTTTAAAGGTAGCATTTGTTTGAGCACAAATTACGGTTTCCTAGTCGTATCATTCCGAGACAAGCACAAACCACAAATTTGCCCAGACTGCCTAAACGCCACTGTTTTAATAGCAAGTTGAACCACATAAACTGGCATTGTTTGTTCGTGGCATTAAGAGCAATGACGAAATATATGCGTTTATATCTGCCAATGTTGAATCTCTCAGGCTTAATTTGATAGTTTACCTTCCGAAAACATGCGTGCATAAAGGGATTCATTCTTCGGTATGTTAATGCCTCGGGGCTTGTAAAAATTTATTACTATGACGCAAATTTGTCAACGGCCCTGACGGCGGTCAAGCTGGTCAACTAAGGTTTGCACGTGTATGTATTCGTTATGACACTACACTGTGGACATTTGCTACGAATGTCATGGCCCCTCTCAACGTTCTGCAGTACAAGCAATCATGACAAAACAATAAAGGCAGAATCAATGTGGAAGAGAGCAATTTCATGTCCAACCTCATCCTTGCGAATTTAATGTGCCTTTGTTGATGGAAGTTTTTGTACACAGGAATGTGACAAGTAGACAAAGCAAAAGTGGTGGTAATTTTGCTTAAAATATTCGCATACGTTTTTGCGTGGCCGGAATTTTATTTAGAAATAGAAATGTTTGATGCAGTAGTAGCAGTTTTATGTTCACGGAACATGTACATCCAGACTATTTTGTGCGACTCACTCCAGTAAAAGCATCAAGAACCAGAAATTACCGAGTTGGAATCTAGTGTCACCACATGATGGATTCGTGATTAAACTTTTGTTTTCAATTCAACAGAGGGCCGGGTGGAAGTTTCGCGGGAAGGAAAGTACTTGGCCACAATGGCTCCTGGAAAAGTTTTCGGGGAATTGGCCCTCCTCTA